>JAYJML010000215.1:0-64647 GCA_035610835.1 Ophiura sarsii | reverse complement strand
CTATACAAAATCACCAGGATTCAACAGATACTCTCCTTCTCATTAGTGGCGTGTCCAAGTGGACCGGGGGGCGTATTTTCTTTATGCAACTATAACGGGATGCATAGACAACAGAACGCTACACGGAATAAAGCGCAGTAACACAATGGGATGCATCCCGTTATGGTTGCAGAAAGAAATTAAGCGACCGGCGTGGGGGGGGGGGGGGGGGGGGGGGGGGGGGGGGCTCGCGCGCACAACTCAATCCTTTTTATATTATAACCCCGCTACCCGGGATAAATGAGGAACCTGGGTTTTTTTCACATATCAATTTCGGCAACCTGTTTTTCAACATAACAAACTGTTTTCAACATATCAAACTGTTTTTGAACATAACAATAAGAAATGCACAACTTCTTTCTTATAATATACAAAATAGCTATCTAGCATTATAAAAACAAAATATTTATTGGAAAAAGTGGTGGGTTTCCAATAAAATATTGGTCAAAAATATTGATAAAATAATCGCACCAAATGGGTTCGAAAATTGAAGAAAAAAACCCACCGAGGTTACATTTTCAGTTTCAGTTTCAGTTTTATTTTCCCCATAGTATATAATACATCATACAAGTAAATTATTAGAAAACAAAGGTGGGGAAAACAAAAAGGAGCACAGCTCGAAGTCAGGGGTAGCACTGGCTCAAAAATGTGAGGAGTCCCATTTAATTTTTCAGGACCCTTTAAGGACTGCAAAAACTAAATTTAAGGGGTCCCAAAGAAATATAAGGGGTCCTCGTTGAATTTGAACTGTGAATCTGTGACCCTTGTAAGAACGTGTAACTCATATACCCAGGCCCGTAAGACACTTTTTTCAAAGGGGGGGGGGGGGGGCATTTTCAACATCAACAAAAATGTGAGTCAAATATGCGCGCGTAGTGCGCGAAAATTTTCGAATTTGCACCTATTTTTTGCACGATCGATGTACATTTTGGCTCTAAACAAGCTTGTAGCAAAGAATATTGCATTTTGGGAAGACAAATGCGCGCGTAGCGCGCGAATTTTTTTCATCTGTGTACAAATTTTCCAGGGAAGATTTTCAAATGGGGGCGATCGCCACCATCGCCCCCCCCTTCTTACTCTCTTAAATCAAAAGATTGACAAGTCAATCTTAAAGATTGTGCTTAGGGAAAGATCTTAAAAGATTGAAAATATTCAATCTAATAGAGTGAAATTTCAATATATCGGATTTAAGAGAGTACGGGCCTGACGATGATGTTTAAAATGAAACATCGGCAACGCTTGATACAAAGACTGGTATTGCATCCCCGTAAGACACTTTTGCCCAAGGGGGGGGGGGGCGTTTTCACTTCACGTAAGTGGGGGGGGGGGGGGGGTAGAAATTTCGCACGGACACAAAATGTCGCAGTCAAAAAAACACTGTAGTCAATGTTTTATGAGTAGTTTTACTATCATTGATATTTGAAACTAAGAAAAACGCAATTTTTACCTTAAAAAAAATAATAAAACAATTCAAAGGGGGGGGGGGGGGGGGCGTTCGCAACCGTCCCCCCCCCCCCCCCCCCCATCTGACGGGCCTGTATACCTATGTATGTCGTGTCCATGTGAATCAGTAGAAGATACTTATAGAATGTTTTGGAAATTGCTTGAAACTTTTGCTTAACAATTCTGAAGCAATTTAATGTGTTTAAAATCTTTTTAAAATACAGGATTTGCATTTTGTATTTATCTTTTACGGACATTAACAAATTTACAATGTAGGAGATTGACAATTATCAGAATGTCTTACGGTTTCCACGTCCATAGATCGTCAGATTTAAGGGGTCCCTTCATTTTCGATTGGGACCCGTTAGTAAAGTTCAATATGTAAACTTACGCGTCCCACAAGAAAATGAGGGGTCCTAGGACGCGGGGACGCGCAAGAACGCGACCCTTGCTCGAAGTATATTGGTCACCCTGATAATTTCCAAAAAGTACTAAGAAGACGACTACAAACAAGAGACAGGACAGGGCAGAGACGTCAGGTGGGGTGGAGGTGGGGGGGGGGGGGGGGGGGGGGGGGGTGAAATCTCTTCTTTTTTTCTTCTTCTTTTTTTAGGGTAAAAATTGCGTTTTTCTTAGTTTCAAATTTCAATGATAGTAAAACTACCCATAAAACATGTTGTATTAAGAATGGAAAATGGGGTCAACGATGGCAAGTTACATGAAAATTGTGTCCTAAATTTGCTGTAATGCTCAGAGCTTCCGGGGGCTTCGACCCCTGGACCCCAACTCGGGCCCCTGGACCCCACCCGTTATTGGGTTCGCGCCAGAGGCGCTCGCGGCATCGCGCCAAGGCGCCAAGGCGCTCGCATCGTCAGCGTGCTGCAGCACTAACACTCTGACGTCATACTACTACTTCCGGAAAAAATTGTGAAAACGCACCCCCTTGGGCAAAACTGTCTGACGGCCCTGCAGGATATGTGAAAACAAGACCGGACAGGACATGTGCAACTAAACACTAAAGTGTTGGCAGTAATGCACTTATCAATTGCAGCCCCGGCCCCGGGGGACCCGGGGATAGCGGGGATTAGGGCCGGGACGCGTATTTTCTTTATGCAACTATAACGGGATGCAATAGACAACAGATCGATACACGGAATAAAGCGTAGTAGCGAAGTAATACAATGGGATGCATCCCGTTATAGTTGCAGAAAGAAATTAAGCGGCCGGGACGTACAAATTGCCGATGTGACGTCCCGGCTACAGTCGTGCACGGTCCCCGCAGGGCGGGGCACCACTTTTTGTACGCCCCCGCTACAGTCCCGGCCCCCCATGGCCGGGACAAAGTGTACGCCGGCGTACGGTCCCGGCCCCCCATAGCCGGGACAAAGTGTACGACGGCGTACGGTCCCGGCCCCCATAGCCGGGGCATAGTGTACGCCCCGGCTACGCCCGGCCTCAGACAGCCGGGCCAATATTAGCGAATCGTTATTATGTTACACGGTTTCATGATTTACCGTTGACTTCTATGGTTTTGTGAATAGTTTTAAATGTATACAGTGCTCCAGAACAAAACTTACCAGAGGCCTAAAACTAAAAATACAATAATGTTGGCATGATCTATCTCAGTTTGTTGTCAACCAGAAATGAATCGAGTCAAAAAATCACTTTATGGATGTCATATTGTGTAGCTTTATTTTTGATATATCATGCGTACCCAATGGCAACATTGGAAAGTTTTGATCCAATTTATTTATTATGAACAAACAGTAGGCCTATTTAAGATTTAAAAATGAACCGAAAACATGATGATTGATCTAGCTAATTGACTTGGGAGGGGTATTTTGGACCTTCTTGGGGACTTGGGAGGGGGAATTGAGGGTGGGGGCTCCCCCTCCCTGACTTACGGGCCTGCAAGTAGGTAGATGTTGTCTATCTGTCCGGGCCCTACCATGTACATTATTCCAGGCAAAAGCACTATATGGTGAAATTGTACTAAGTTTACTGTAGTCATGGTAGTGAAAATCCAGGCATTGATCAATCGAGGTGACTAATTTTAAAGTTTAATATAGTGCATGTCTGTATTTTTATATCTCTATGCACCGGTGTGGATGATATGTACCTTAGCGTACATCCCCGCTATGTGTGCGTACACGGTTTTTACACCCCGGCTATACCCCGGTGTGTACATTTTTGTACCTTAGCGTACGTCCCCGCTATGTATGTGTACGCCCCGGCTATGCCCCGGGGTGTACATTTGTGTACCCTAGCGTACGCCCCCGCTACAATGCCCGGCCTATTTTTTCAGTAATGTACGTCCCCGCTATGCCCCGGCTACACGCCCCGGCTAGCGGGGGCACGTTTTGTACGCCCCGGGTATACGTCCCCGCATAGCCGGGCCATGTTTTTTGTACGTTGGCGTACGGTCCCCGCATAGTCCCCGCCATGCCCCGGGTCCCCCGGGGCCGGGACTGCAATTGATAAGTGCATAATGATGGCATCAGCTATAACATAATTATCTCATGTGGTACAATTTCTCATATGGTAAATGGTAAACTTTAATAAAAATTCCATTGAAATGGAATGGGGGCGATCCAAGAGAAAGAAGCATGTTTTGTAACCATTTTTCTGAAGCATCTGTTGCATACCAAAATACTAGGGAAATAGTGTATGTATTGTCCATAATTCAAACCAACAAATCAAAACACAAATCAGAACACCGCATTCTAACATTAGTACAGGAAACCAATAAAGTTGATTTGTGTGCATGGAGGGGGGAGATACCATCTGAAGAACAATATATGACATTGTACTTGGTCTAAAATGTTGGTCCAGGAACTGCTATACTAATTAAAAATGACATTCCGCGATCATTGTTATCCATATTGACATTTCATTAAACAACCAAGGAATTATTATAGGCCTAATATATATAACTCGAAACTCAAGCATGCACACCCCACCACCCCCACAACAATGGGGGAGATTTCTCCTTATAGTCAAACAAGATAAGCTACAATTGTCTATCTGTTGGGAGTCTAATAAACATCTCTCTGATTTAATCATGAACCGTCTATGCATCCACTAAACAAATACAGCTTTAACTCCATCACAGACTGCAAAATGATTAATTGATTATTGGCAATATGAAAGAAGATATTAACATAAACTTTCTTTCAAACACATACGGTATGGTGATTTGGCATTTTAAACTCGCTATTCATTGAATTTCATAGCGTCATGCTTCATTTTAGACAAAATATTAACAACATTTGAAGTAATGCTTTGGCCGGGTTAGAGAATCATCTAGAAGTAGGCCTACACCAAAAAACTTTGTACATTATATGAAACCCTAGATATTTCAATTCCAAATATACTGGATGTCAGTGAGTCCTTTCTTACAACTTAAAAAGGCTATAGGCCTAGTAAATAATGTGCCATCCGAAAAAGATTTGTCAATATGGCATTTCTTGACAGATGTAAAAGTTTGTAGATAGTGGCTTTGCCAGATTGGCGTTAAAAACCTTCTTGGTTTGTTGTCCGAGTTCCCTATGGACGATCATTTTATACCCCTACATACAATACAAATATTCAAATCATTGTACACACGGTTATACTGTGTCTGTTTTTAAAAATGATATAATTGGTTTTATCTATATATTCAACGACAGCTTATTGGCTTTAAATAAATAATGACATGGGGCACATCAACCCTCAGACTCCCCCTGTCCGCGTGGCCGCGAAAGGCAGTGCCTTGCACCCCCCGGTTAACCCAGTCTCTGGCTCCGCCACTGGTTGTTTAAAATGCGCATGCTTTTGATTTTCATTGCCTTACCAATTTTTGGGGTATACACAAATACCAATGACAGCAACTTTTACCTGTATACCCAGACAGTAGCCCCAAAGGGCCCAACTGATTTATTCAGCCGAAGAGGTACATGGATGAATCTTTTTGATTTGGAACAAGTGCATGATAGGATATACAAAAATACCAATGACAGCAACCTTTGCCTGTATGGGGCCCCAGACAGTAGCCCAAGTAAAATAGTTGAGCCCAATACGTAACAATCAATACAGAGGGAGGGAGTGTGAAAAAAAGAAGACAAACAATTTTTGATCTTTTTTTCTCTAAACTTTCTAAGTATTTTCACTGTTACGTATTGGGCCGGATGACTTTTTTTTGCCACTTTTTAAATTAAGTAAAATAGTTGAGCCCAATACGTAACAATCAATACAGAGGGAGGGGGAGTGAAAAAAAGAAGAAAATTTCTTTTTACATTTTTTTTTCTCTAAACTTTATAAGTATTTTCACTGTTACGTATTGGGCCGGATGACTTTTTTTTTGCAACTTTTTAAATTAAGTAAAATAGTTGAGCCCAATACGTAACAATCAATACAGATGGAGGGAGTGTGAAAAAAAGAAGACAAACAATTTTTGATTTTTTTTTCTCTAAACTTTTTAAGTATTTTCACTGTTACGTATTGGGCCGGATGACTTTTTTTTTGCCACTTTTAAATTAAGTAAAATAGTTGAGCCATATACGTAACAATCAATACAGAGGGAGGGGGTGTGAAAAAAAGAAGAAAGAAAAAAATAAAAAAATCTCTAAACTTATTAAGTATTTTCACTGTTACGTATTGGGCCGGATGACTTTTTTTTTGCCACTTTTTAAATTAAGTAAAATAGTTGAGCCCAATACGTAACAATCAATACAGAGGGAGGGGGAGTTAAAAAAAGAAGAAAGAAATTTTTTTTTTTTTTTTTTTCTCTAAACTTTGTAAGTATTTTCACTGTTACGTATTGGGCCGGATGACTTTTTTTTTGCCACTTTTTAAATTAAGTAAAATAGTTGAGCCCAATACGTAACAATTAATACAGAGGGAGGGGGAGTGAAAAAAAGAAGAAAATTTCTTTTTAATTTTTTTTTTCTCTAAACTTTCTAAGTATTTTCACTGTTACGTATTGGGCCGGATGACTTTTTTTTTGCCACTTTTTAAATTAAGTAAAATAGTTGAGCCCAATACGTAACAATCAATACAGAGGGAGGGGGAGTGAAAAAAAGAAGAAAATTTCTTTTTAAATTTTTTTTTCTCTAAACTTTCTAAGTATTTTCACTGTTACGTATTGGGCCGGATGACTTTTTTTTTGCAACTTTTTAAATTAAGTAAAATAGTTGAGCCCAATACGTAACAATCAATACAGATGGAGGGAGTGTGAAAAAAAGAAGACAAACAATTTTTGATTTTTTTTTCTCTAAACTTTTTAAGTATTTTCACTGTTACGTATTGGGCCGGATGACTTTTTTTTTGCCACTTTTTAAATTAAGTAAAATAGTTGAGCCATATACGTAACAATCAATACAGAGGGAGGGGGTGTGAAAAAAAGAAGAAAGAAAAAAATAAAAAAATCTCTAAACTTATTAAGTATTTTCACTGTTACGTATTGGGCCGGATGACTTTTTTTTTGCCACTTTTTAAATTAAGTAAAATAGTTGAGCCCAATACGTAACAATCAATACAGAGGGAGGGGGAGTTAAAAAAAGAAGAAAGAATTTTTTTTTCTTTTTTTTTCTTCTCTAAACTTTGTAAGTATTTTCACTGTTACGTATTGGGCCGGATGACTTTTTTTTTGCCACTTTTTAAATTAAGTAAAATAGTTGAGCCCAATACGTAACAATTAATACAGAGGGAGGGGGAGTGAAAAAAAGAAGAAAATTTCTTTTTAATTTTTTTTTTCTCTAAACTTTCTAAGTATTTTCACTGTTACGTATTGGGCCGGATGACTTTTTTTTTGCCACTTTTTAAATTAAGTAAAATAGTTGAGCCCAATACGTAACAATCAATACAGAGGGAGGGAGTGTGAAAAAAAGAAGACAAACAATTTTTGATTTTTTTTTCTCTAAACTTTGTAAGTATTTTCACTGTTACGTATTGGGCCGGATGACTTTTTTTTTGCCACTTTTTAAATTAAGAAAAATAGTTGAGCCCAATACGTAACAATCAATACAGAGGGAGGGGGTGTGAAAAAAAGAAGAAAGAAAAAAATAAAAAAATCTCTAAACTTATTAAGTATTTTCACTGTTACGTATTGGGCCGGATGACTTTTTTTTTGCCACTTTTTAAATTAAGTAAAATAGTTGAGCCCAATACGTAACAATCAATACAGAGGGAGGGGGAGTTAAAAAAAGAAGAAAGAATTTTTTTTTTTTTTTTTTCTCTAAACTTTGTAAGTATTTTCACTGTTACGTATTGGGCCGGATGACTTTTTTTTTGCCACTTTTTAAATTAAGTAAAATAGTTGAGCCCAATACGTAACAATTAATACAGAGGGAGGGGGAGTGAAAAAAAGAAGAAAATTTCTTTTTAATTTTTTTTTTTCTCTAAACTTTCTAAGTATTTTCACTGTTACGTATTGGGCCGGATGACTTTTTTTTTGCCACTTTTTAAATTAAGTAAAATAGTTGAGCCCAATACGTAACAATCAATACAGAGGGAGGGGGTGTGAAAAAAAGAAGAAAGAAAAAAAATTAAAAAAATTCTCTAAACTTTTTAAGTATTTTCACTGTTACGTATTGGGCCGGATGACTTTTTTTTTGCCACTTTTTAAATTAAGTAAAATAGTTGAGCCCAATACGTAACAATCAATACAGAGGGAGGGGGTGTGAAAAAAAGAAGAAATAAAAAAAATAAAAAAAATTCTCTAAACTTTTTAAGTATTTTCACTGTTACGTATTGGGCCGGATGACTTTTTTTTTGCCACTTTTTAAATTAAGTAAAATAGTTGAGCCCAATACGTAACAATCAATACAGAGGGAGGGGTGTGAAAAAAAGAAGAAATAAAAAAAATAAAAAAAATTCTCTAAACTTTTTAAGTATTTTCACTGTTACGTATTGGGCCGGATGACTTTTTTTTGCCACTTTTTAAATTAAGTAAAATAGTTGAGCCCAATACGTAACAATCAATACAGAGGGAGGGGGTGTGAAAAAAAGAAGAAATAAAAAAAATAAAAAAAATTCTCTAAACTTTTTAAGTATTTTCACTGTTACGTATTGGGCCGGATGACTTTTTTTTTGCCACTTTTTAAATTAAGTAAAATAGTTGAGCCCAATACGTAACAATCAATACAGAGGGAGGGGGTGTGAAAAAAAGAAGAAAGAAAAAGAAAAAAAAATTCTCTAAACTTTTTAAGTATTTTCACTGTTACGTATTGGGCCGGATGACTTTTTTTTGCCACTTTTTAAATTAAGTAAAATAGTTGAGCCCAATACGTAACAATCAATACAGAGGGAGGGGGAGTGAAAAAAAGAAGAAAGAAAAAAAATTATTTAAAAAAATTATTATTTAAATTTTTTTTTCCTCTAAACTTTCTAAGTATTTTCACTGTTACGTATTGGGCCGGATGACTTTTTTTTTGCCACTTTTTAAATTAAGTAAAATAGTTGAGCCCAATACGTAACAATCAATACAGAGGGAGGGGGAGTGAAAAAAAGAAGAAAGAAAAAAAATTATTATTTAATTTTTTTTTTCCTCTAAACATTTTTAAGTATTTTCACTGTTACGTATTGGGCCGGATGACTTTTTTTGCCACTTTTTAAATTAAGTAAAATAGTTGAGCCCAATACGTAACAATCAATACAGAGGGAGGGGGAGTGAAAAAAAAGAAGAAAAACAATTTTTTTTTTTTTTTTTTTTCTTCTCTAAACTTTCTAAGTATTTTCACTGTTACGTATTGGGCCGGATGACTTTTTTTTTGCCACTTTTTAAATTAAGTAAAATAGTTGAGCCCAATACGTAACAATCAATACAGAGGGAGGGGGTGTGAAAAAAAGAAGAAAGAAAAAAAATTAAAAAAAATCTCTAAACTTTTTAAGTATTTTCACTGTTACGTATTGGGCCGGATGACTTTTTTTTGCCACTTTTTAAATTAAGTAAAATAGTTGAGCCCAATACGTAACAATCAATACAGAGGGAGGGGGAGTGAAAAAAAGAAGAAAGATTTTTTTTTCTTTTTTTTCTTTTTTCTCTTAACTTTTTAAGTATTTTCACTGTTACGTATTGGGCCGGATGACTTTTTTTTTGCCACTTTTTAAATTAAGTAAAATAGTTGAGCCCAATACGTAACAATCAATACAGAGGGAGGGGGAGTGAAAAAAAGAAGAAAGACAAACAATTATTTAAAAAAATTATTATTTAAAAATTTTTTTCCTCTAAACTTTTTAAGTATTTTCACTGTTACGTATTGGGCCGGATGACTTTTTTTTTGCCACTTTTTAAATTAAGTAAAATAGTTGAGCCCAATACGTAACAATCAATACAGAGGGAGGGGGAGTGAAAAAAAGAAGAAAGAAAAAAAATTATTTAAAAAAATTATTATTTAAAATTTTTTTTCCTCTAAACTTTCTAAGTATTTTCACTGTTACGTATTGGGCCGGATGACTTTTTTTGCCACTTTTTAAATTAAGTAAAATAGTTGAGCCCAATACGTAACAATCAATACAGAGGGAGGGGGAGTGAAAAAAAAGAAGAAAACAATTTTTGATTTTTTTTTCTCTCTAAACTTTTTAAGTGTTTTCACTGTTACGTATTGGGCCGGATGACTTTTTTTGCCACTTTTTAAATTAAGTAAAATAGTTGAGCCCAATACGTAACAATCAATACAGAGGGAGGGGGAGTGAAAAAAAGAAGAAAATGTCTTTTTAAATTTTTTTTTTCTCTAAACTTTCTAAGTATTTTCACTGTTACGTATTGGGCCGGATGACTTTTTTTTGCCACTTTTTAAATTGAGTAAAAAAGTTGAGCCCAATACGTAACAATAAATACAGAGGGAGGGGGAGTGAAAAAAAGAAGAAAGACAAAAATTATTTAAAAAAATTATTATTTAAATTTTTTTTTCCTCTAAACTTTCTAAGTATTTTCACTGTTACGTATTGGGCCGGATGACTTTTTTTTTGCCACTTTTTAAATTAAGTAAAATAGTTGAGCCCAATACGTAACAATCAATACAGAGGGAGGGGGAGTGAAAAAAAGAAGAAAGAAATTTTTTTTCTTCTTTTTTCTCTCTAAACTTTCTAAGTATTTTCACTGTTACGTATTGGGCCGGATGACTTTTTTTTTGCCACTTTTTAAATTAAGTAAAATAGTTGAGCCCAATACGTAACAATCAATACAGAGGGAGGGGTGTGAATAAAAGAAGAAAGAAAAAGAAAAAAAAATTCTCTAAACTTTTTAAGTATTTTCACTGTTACGTATTGGGCCGGATGACTTTTTTTTTGCCACTTTTTAAATTAAGTAAAATAGTTGAGCCCAATACGTAACAATCAATACAGAGGGAGGGGGAGTGAAAAAAACAAGAATTTTTTTTAATTTTTTTATTTTTTTCCTCTAAACTTTCTAAGTATTTTCACTGTTACGTATTGGGCCGGATGACTTTTTTTTTGCCACTTTTTAAATTAAGTAAAATAGTTGAGCCCAATACGTAACAATCAATACAGAGGGAGGGGAGTGAAAAAAAGAAGAAAAACAATTTTTGATTTTTTTTCTTCTCTAAACTTTCTTAGTATTTTCACTGTTACGTATTGGGCCGGATGACTTTTTTTTTGCCACTTTTTAAATTAAGTAAAATAGTTGAGCCCAATACGTAACAATCAATACAGAGGGAGGGGGTGTGAAAAAAAGAAGAAAGAAAAAAAATTAAAAAAATTCTCTAAACTTTTTAAGTATTTTCACTGTTACGTATTGGGCCGGATGACTTTTTTTTTGCCACTTTTTAAATTAAGTAAAATAGTTGAGCCCAATACGTAACAATCAATACAGAGGGAGGGGAGTGAAAAAAAGAAGAAAAACAATTTTTGATTTTTTTTCTTCTCTAAACTTTCTTAGTATTTTCACTGTTACGTATTGGGCCGGATGACTTTTTTTTGCCACTTTTTAAATTAAGTAAAATAGTTGAGCCCAATACGTAACAATCAATACAGAGGGAGGGGGAGTGAAAAAAAGAAGAAAGAAAAAAAATTATTTAAAAAAATTATTATTTAAAATTTTTTTTCCTCTAAACTTTCTAAGTATTTTCACTGTTACGTATTGGGCCGGATGACTTTTTTTGCCACTTTTTAAATTAAGTAAAATAGTTGAGCCCAATACGTAACAATCAATACAGAGGGAGGGGGAGTGAAAAAAAAGAAGAAAACAATTTTTGATTTTTTTTTCTCTCTAAACTTTTTAAGTATTTTCACTGTTACGTATTGGGCCGGATGACTTTTTTTGCCACTTTTTAAATTAAGTAAAATAGTTGAGCCCAATACGTAACAATCAATACAGAGGGAGGGGGAGTGAAAAAAAGAAGAAAATTTCTTTTTAAATTTCTTTTTTTCTCTAAACTTTCTAAGTATTTTCACTGTTACGTATTGGGCCGGATGACTTTTTTTTGCCACTTTTTAAATTGAGTAAAAAAGTTGAGCCCAATACGTAACAATAAATACAGAGGGAGGGGGAGTGAAAAAAAGAAGAAAGACAAAAATTATTTTAAAAAATTATTATTTAAATTTTTTTTTCCTCTAAACTTTCTAAGTATTTTCACTGTTACGTATTGGGCCGGATGACTTTTTTTTTGCCACTTTTTAAATTAAGTAAAATAGTTGAGCCCAATACGTAACAATCAATACAGAGGGAGGGGGAGTGAAAAAAAGAAGAAAGAAATTTTTTTTCTTCTTTTTTCTCTCTAAACTTTCTAAGTATTTTCACTGTTACGTATTGGGCCGGATGACTTTTTTTTTGCCACTTTTTGAATTAAGTAAAATAGTTGAGCCCAATACGTAACAATCAATACAGAGGGAGGGGTGTGAATAAAAGAAGAAAGAAAAAGAAAAAAAAATTCTCTAAACTTTTTAAGTATTTTCACTGTTACGTATTGGGCCGGATGACTTTTTTTTTGCCACTTTTTAAATTAAGTAAAATAGTTGAGCCCAATACGTAATAATCAATACAGAGGGAGGGGGAGTGAAAAAAACAAGAATTTTTTTTATTTTTTTATTTTTTTCCTCTAAACTTTCTAAGTATTTTCACTGTTACGTATTGGGCCGGATGACTTTTTTTTTGCCACTTTTTAAATTAAGTAAAATAGTTGAGCCCAATACGTAACAATCAATACAGAGGGAGGGGAGTGAAAAAAAGAAGAAAAACAATTTTTGATTTTTTTTCTTCTCTAAACTTTCTTAGTATTTTCACTGTTACGTATTGGGCCGGATGACTTTTTTTTTGCCACTTTTTAAATTAAGTAAAATAGTTGAGCCCAATACGTAACAATCAATACAGAGGGAGGGGGTGTGAAAAAAAGAAGAAAGAAAAAAAATTAAAAAAATTCTCTAAACTTTTTAAGTATTTTCACTGTTACGTATTGGGCCGGATGACTTTTTTTTTGCCACTTTTTAAATTAAGTAAAATAGTTGAGCCCAATACGTAACAATCAATACAGAGGGAGGGGAGTGAAAAAAAGAAGAAAAACAATTTTTGATTTTTTTTCTTCTCTAAACTTTCTTAGTATTTTCACTGTTACGTATTGGGCCGGATGACTTTTTTTTTGCCACTTTTTAAATTAAGTAAAATAGTTGAGCCCAATACGTAACAATCAATACAGAGGGAGGGGGTGTGAAAAAAAGAAGAAAGAAAAAAAATTAAAAAAATTCTCTAAACTTTTTAAGTATTTTCACTGTTACGTATTGGGCCGGATGACTTTTTTTTTGCCACTTTTTAAATTAAGTAAAATAGTTGAGCCCAATACGTAACAATCAATACAGAGGGAGGGGGTGTGAAAAAAAGAAGAAATAAAAAAATAAAAAAAATTCTCTAAACTTTTTAAGTATTTTCACTGTTACGTATTGGGCCGGATGACTTTTTTTTTGCCACTTTTTAAATTAAGTAAAATAGTTGAGCCCAATACGTAACAATCAATACAGAGGGAGGGGTGTGAAAAAAAGAAGAAATAAAAAAAATAAAAAAAATTCTCTAAACTTTTTAAGTATTTTCACTGTTACGTATTGGGCCGGATGACTTTTTTTTTGCCACTTTTTAAATTAAGTAAAATAGTTGAGCCCAATACGTAACAATCAATACAGAGGGAGGGGGTGTGAAAAAAAAAAAAAAAATAAAAAATAAAAAAAATTCTCTAAACTTTTTAAGTATTTTCACTGTTACGTATTGGGCCGGATGACTTTTTTTTTGCCACTTTTTAAATTAAGTAAAATAGTTGAGCCCAATACGTAACAATCAATACAGAGGGAGGGGGTGTGAAAAAAAGAAGAAATAAAAAAAATAAAAAAAATTCTCTAAACTTTTTAAGTATTTTCACTGTTACGTATTGGGCCGGATGACTTTTTTTTTGCCACTTTTTAAATTAAGTAAAATAGTTGAGCCCAATACGTAACAATCAATACAGAGGGAGGGGGTGTGAAAAAAAGAAGAAATAAAAAAAATAAAAAAAATTCTCTAAACTTTTTAAGTATTTTCACTGTTACGTATTGGGCCGGATGACTTTTTTTTTGCCACTTTTTAAATTAAGTAAAATAGTTGAGCCCAATACGTAACAATCAATACAGAGGGAGGGGGTGTGAAAAAAAGAAGAAAGAAAAAAAATTTAAAAAAATCTCTAAACTTTTTAAGTATTTTCACTGTTACGTATTGGGCCGGATGACTTTTTTTTGCCACTTTTTAAATTAAGTAAAATAGTTGAGCCCAATACGTAACAATCAATACAGAGGGAGGGGGAGTGAAAAAAAGAAGAAAGATTTTTTTTTTTTTTTTTTCTCTTAACTTTTTAAGTATTTTCACTGTTACGTATTGGGCCGGATGACTTTTTTTTTGCCACTTTTTAAATTAAGTAAAATAGTTGAGCCCAATACGTAACAATCAATACAGAGGGAGGGGGAGTGAAAAAAAGAAGAAAGAAAAAAAATTATTTAAAAAAATTATTATTTAAATTTTTTTTTCCTCTAAACTTTCTAAGTATTTTCACTGTTACGTATTGGGCCGGATGACTTTTTTTGCCACTTTTTAAATTAAGTAAAATAGTTGAGCCCAATACGTAACAATCAATACAGAGGGAGGGGGAGTGAAAAAAAAGAAGAAAAACAATTTTTGATTTTTTTTCTCTAAACTTTCTAAGTATTTTCACTGTTACGTATTATTGGGCCGGATGACTTTTTTTTGCCACTTTTTAAATTGAGTAAAAAAGTTGAGCCCAATACGTAACAATCAATACAGAGGGAGGGGGTGTGAAAAAAAGAAGAAATAAAAAAAATAAAAAAAATTCTCTAAACTTTTTAAGTATTTTCACTGTTACGTATTGGGCCGGATGACTTTTTTTTTGCCACTTTTTAAATTAAGTAAAATAGTTGAGCCCAATACGTAACAATCAATACAGAGGGAGGGGGTGTGAAAAAAAGAAGAAATAAAAAAAATAAAAAAAATTCTCTAAACTTTTTAAGTATTTTCACTGTTACGTATTGGGCCGGATGACTTTTTTTTTGCCACTTTTTAAATTAAGTAAAATAGTTGAGCCCAATACGTAACAATCAATACAGAGGGAGGGGGTGTGAAAAAAAGAAGAAAGAAAAAAAATTTAAAAAAATCTCTAAACTTTTTAAGTATTTTCACTGTTACGTATTGGGCCGGATGACTTTTTTTTGCCACTTTTTAAATTAAGTAAAATAGTTGAGCCCAATACGTAACAATCAATACAGAGGGAGGGGGAGTGAAAAAAAGAAGAAAGATTTTTTTTTTTTTTTTTTCTCTTAACTTTTTAAGTATTTTCACTGTTACGTATTGGGCCGGATGACTTTTTTTTTGCCACTTTTTAAATTAAGTAAAATAGTTGAGCCCAATACGTAACAATCAATACAGAGGGAGGGGGAGTGAAAAAAAGAAGAAAGAAAAAAAATTATTTAAAAAAATTATTATTTAAATTTTTTTTTCCTCTAAACTTTCTAAGTATTTTCACTGTTACGTATTGGGCCGGATGACTTTTTTTGCCACTTTTTAAATTAAGTAAAATAGTTGAGCCCAATACGTAACAATCAATACAGAGGGAGGGGGAGTGAAAAAAAAGAAGAAAAACAATTTTTGATTTTTTTTCTCTAAACTTTCTAAGTATTTTCACTGTTACGTATTATTGGGCCGGATGACTTTTTTTTGCCACTTTTTAAATTGAGTAAAAAAGTTGAGCCCAATACGTAACAATAAATACAGAGGGAGGGGGAGTGAAAAAAAGAAGAAAGAAAAAAAATTATTTAAAAAAATTATTATTTAAATTTTTTTTTCCTCTAAACTTTCTAAGTATTTTCACTGTTACGTATTGGGCCGGATGACTTTTTTTTTGCCACTTTTAAATTAAGTAAAATAGTTGAGCCCAATACGTAACAATCAATACAGAGGGAGGGGGAGTGAAAAAAAGAAGAAAGAAATTTTTCTTCTTCTTTTTTCTCTCTAAACTTTCTAAGTATTTTCACTGTTACGTATTGGGCCGGATGACTTTTTTTTTGCCACTTTTTAAATTAAGTAAAATAGTTGAGCCCAATACGTAACAATCAATACAGAGGGAGGGGTGTGAAAAAAAGAAGAAAGAAAAAGAAAAAAAAAATTTCTAAACTTTTTAAGTATTTTCACTGTTACGTATTGGGCCGGATGACTTTTTTTTTGCCACTTTTTAAATTAAGTAAAATAGTTGAGCCCAATACGTAACAATCAATACAGAGGGAGGGGGAGTGAAAAAAACAAGATTTTTTTTTTTTTTAAAAATTTTTTTC
Organism: Ophiura sarsii; assembly: GCA_035610835.1. Taxonomy (NCBI): domain Eukaryota; kingdom Metazoa; phylum Echinodermata; class Ophiuroidea; order Amphilepidida; family Ophiuridae; genus Ophiura; species Ophiura sarsii. The sequence goes on along the minus strand of JAYJML010000215.1, from coordinate 48,372 downwards.
CTCTAAACTTTCTAAGTATTTTCACTGTTACGTATTGGGCCGGATGACTTTTTTTTTGCCACTTTTTAAATTAAGTAAAATAGTTGAGCCCAATACGTAACAATCAATACAGAGGGAGGGGAGTGAAAAAAAGAAGAAAAACAATTTTTGATTTTTTTTCTTCTCTAAACTTTCTTAGTATTTTCACTGTTACGTATTGGGCCGGATGACTTTTTTTTGCCACTTTTTAAATTAAGTAAAATAGTTGAGCCCAATACGTAACAATCAATACAGAGGGAGGGGGTGTGAAAAAAAGAAGAAAGAAAAAAAAGAAAAAAAATTCTCTAAACTTTTTAAGTATTTTCACTGTTACGTATTGGGCCGGATGACTTTTTTTTTGCCACTTTTTAAATTAAGTAAAATAGTTGAGCCCAATACGTAACAATCAATACAGAGGGAGGGGGAGTGAAATAAAGAAGAAAGATTTTTTTTTTCTTTTTTTTTTCTCTAAACTTTCTAAGTATTTTCACTGTTACGTATTGGGCCGGATGACTTTTTTTTTGCCACTTTTTAAATTAAGTAAAATAGTTGAGCCCAATACGTAACAATCAATACAGAGGGAGGGGGTGTGAAAAAAAGAAGAAAGAAAAAAAATTTAAAAAAATCTCTAAACTTTTTAAGTATTTTCACTGTTACGTATTGGGCCGGATGACTTTTTTTTGCCACTTTTTAAATTAAGTAAAATAGTTGAGCCCAATACGTAACAATCAATACAGAGGGAGGGGGAGTGAAAAAAAGAAGAAAGATTTTTTTTTCTTTTTTTTTTTTTCTCTTAACTTTTTAAGTATTTTCACTGTTACGTATTGGGCCGGATGACTTTTTTTTTGCCACTTTTTAAATTAAGTAAAATAGTTGAGCCCAATACGTAACAATCAATACAGAGGGAGGGGGTGTGAAAAAAAGAAGAAAGAAAAAGAAAAAAAAATTCTCTAAACTTTTTAAGTATTTTCACTGTTACGTATTGGGCCGGATGACTTTTTTTTTGCCACTTTTTAAATTAAGTAAAATAGTTGAGCCCAATACGTAACAATCAATACAGAGGGAGGGGGAGTGAAAAAAAGAAGAAAGAAATTGTTTTTCTTCTTTTTTTTCTCTAAACTTTCTAAGTATTTTCACTGTTACGTATTGGGCCGGATGACTTTTTTTTTGCCACTTTTTAAATTAAGTAAAATAGTTGAGCCCAATACGTAACAATCAATACAGAGGGAGGGGGTGTGAAAAAAAGAAGAAAGAAAAAGAAAAAAAAATTCTCTAAACTTTTTAAGTATTTTCACTGTTACGTATTGGGCCGGATGACTTTTTTTTGCCACTTTTTAAATTAAGTAAAATAGTTGAGCCCAATACGTAACAATCAATACAGAGGGAGGGGGAGTGAAAAAAAGAAGAAAGAAAAAAAATTATTTAAAAAAATTATTATTTAAATTTTTTTTTCCTCTAAACTTTCTAAGTATTTTCACTGTTACGTATTGGGCCGGATGACTTTTTTTTTGCCACTTTTTAAATTAAGTAAAATAGTTGAGCCCAATACGTAACAATCAATACAGAGGGAGGGGGAGTGAAAAAAACAAGAATTTTTTTTTTTTCTTTTTTTTTTTCCTCTAAACTTTCTAAGTATTTTCACTGTTACGTATTGGGCCGGATGACTTTTTTTTGCCACTTTTTAAATTAAGTAAAATAGTTGAGCCCAATACGTAACAATCAATACAGAGGGAGGGGGTGTGAAAAAAAGAAGAAAGAAAAAGAAAAAAAAATTCTCTAAACTTTTTAAGTATTTTCACTGTTACGTATTGGGCCGGATGACTTTTTTTTGCCACTTTTTAAATTAAGTAAAATAGTTGAGCCCAATACGTAACAATCAATACAGAGGGAGGGGGAGTGAAAAAAAGAAGAAAGAAAAAAAATTATTTAAAAAAATTATTATTTAAATTTTTTTTTCCTCTAAACTTTCTAAGTATTTTCACTGTTACGTATTGGGCCGGATGACTTTTTTTTTGCCACTTTTTAAATTAAGTAAAATAGTTGAGCCCAATACGTAACAATCAATACAGAGGGAGGGGGAGTGAAAAAAACAAGAATTTTTTTTTTTTTCTTTTTTTTTTTCCTCTAAACTTTTTAAGTATTTTCACTGTTACGTATTGGGCCGGATGACTTTTTTTTTGCCACTTTTTAAATTAAGTAAAATAGTTGAGCCCAATACGTAACAATCAATACAGAGGGAGGGGGTGTGAAAAAAAGAAGAAAGAAAGAAAAAAAAAATTCTCTAAACTTTCTATGTATTTTCACTGTTACGTATTGGGCCGGATGACTTTTTTTTGCCACTTTTTAAATTTAGTAAAATAGTTGAGCCCAATACGTAACAATCAATACAGAGGGAGGGGGAGTGAAAAAAAGAAGAAAGATTTTTTTTTCTTTTTTTTTTTTTCTCTAAACTTTCTAAGTATTTTCACTGTTACGTATTGGGCCGGATGACTTTTTTTTTGCCACTTTTTAAATTAAGTAAAATAGTTGAGCCCAATACGTAACAATCAATACAGAGGGAGGGGGTGTGAAAAAAAGAAGAAAGAAAAAGAAAAAAAAATTCTCTAAACTTTTTAAGTATTTTCACTGTTACGTATTGGGCCGGATGACTTTTTTTTTGCCACTTTTTAAATTAAGTAAAATAGTTGAGCCCAATACGTAACAATCAATACAGAGGGAGGGGGAGTGAAAAAAAGAAGAAAGAAATTGTTTTTCTTCTTTTTTTTCTCTAAACTTTCTAAGTATTTTCACTGTTACGTATTGGGCCGGATGACTTTTTTTTTGCCACTTTTTAAATTAAGTAAAATAGTTGAGCCCAATACGTAACAATCAATACAGAGGGAGGGGGTGTGAAAAAAAGAAGAAAGAAAAAGAAAAAAAAATTCTCTAAACTTTTTAAGTATTTTCACTGTTACGTATTGGGCCGGATGACTTTTTTTTGCCACTTTTTAAATTAAGTAAAATAGTTGAGCCCAATACGTAACAATCAATACAGAGGGAGGGGGAGTGAAAAAAAGAAGAAAGAAAAAAAATTATTTAAAAAAATTATTATTTAAATTTTTTTTTTCCTCTAAACTTTCTAAGTATTTTCACTGTTACGTATTGGGCCGGATGACTTTTTTTTTGCCACTTTTTAAATTAAGTAAAATAGTTGAGCCCAATACGTAACAATCAATACAGAGGGAGGGGGAGTGAAAAAAACAAGAATTTTTTTTTTTTTCTTTTTTTTTTTCCTCTAAACTTTCTAAGTATTTTCACTGTTACGTATTGGGCCGGATGACTTTTTTTTTGCCACTTTTTAAATTAAGTAAAATAGTTGAGCCCAATACGTAACAATCAATACAGAGGGAGGGGGTGTGAAAAAAAGAAGAAAGAAAAAGAAAAAAAAATTCTCTAAACTTTTTAAGTATTTTCACTGTTACGTATTGGGCCGGATGACTTTTTTTTGCCACTTTTTAAATTAATTAAAATAGTTGAGCCCAATACGTAACAATCAATACAGAGGGAGGGGGAGTGAAAAAAAGAAGAAAGAAAAAAAATTATTTAAAAAAATTATTATTTAATTTTTTTTTTCCTCTAAACTTTCTAAGTATTTTCACTGTTACGTATTGGGCCGGATGACTTTTTTTTTGCCACTTTTTAAATTAAGTAAAATAGTTGAGCCCAATACGTAACAATCAATACAGAGGGAGGGGGAGTGAAAAAAACAAGAATTTTTTTTTTTTCTTTTTTTTTTTCCTCTAAACTTTCTAAGTATTTTCACTGTTACGTATTGGGCCGGATGACTTTTTTTTTGCCACTTTTTAAATTAAGTAAAATAGTTGAGCCCAATACGTAACAATCAATACAGAGGGAGGGGGTGTGAAAAAAAGAAGAAAGAAAAAAAATTTAAAAAAATCTCTAAACTTTTTAAGTATTTTCACTGTTACGTATTGGGCCGGATGACTTTTTTTTGCCACTTTTTAAATTAAGTAAAATAGTTGAGCCCAATACGTAACAATCAATACAGAGGGAGGGGGAGTGAAAAAAAGAAGAAAGATTTTTTTTTCTTTTTTTTTTTTTCTCTTAACTTTTTAAGTATTTTCACTGTTACGTATTGGGCCGGATGACTTTTTTTTTGCCACTTTTTAAATTAAGTAAAATAGTTGAGCCCAATACGTAACAATCAATACAGAGGGAGGGGGTGTGAAAAAAAGAAGAAAGAAAAAGAAAAAAAAATTCTCTAAACTTTTTAAGTATTTTCACTGTTACGTATTGGGCCGGATGACTTTTTTTTTGCCACTTTTTAAATTAAGTAAAATAGTTGAGCCCAATACGTAACAATCAATACAGAGGGAGGGGGAGTGAAAAAAAGAAGAAAGAAATTGTTTTTCTTCTTTTTTTTCTCTAAACTTTCTAAGTATTTTCACTGTTACGTATTGGGCCGGATGACTTTTTTTTTGCCACTTTTTAAATTAAGTAAAATAGTTGAGCCCAATACGTAACAATCAATACAGAGGGAGGGGGTGTGAAAAAAAGAAGAAAGAAAAAGAAAAAAAAATTCTCTAAACTTTTTAAGTATTTTCACTGTTACGTATTGGGCCGGATGACTTTTTTTTGCCACTTTTTAAATTAAGTAAAATAGTTGAGCCCAATACGTAACAATCAATACAGAGGGAGGGGGAGTGAAAAAAAGAAGAAAGAAAAAAAATTATTTAAAAAAATTATTATTTAAATTTTTTTTTCCTCTAAACTTTCTAAGTATTTTCACTGTTACGTATTGGGCCGGATGACTTTTTTTTTGCCACTTTTTAAATTAAGTAAAATAGTTGAGCCCAATACGTAACAATCAATACAGAGGGAGGGGGAGTGAAAAAAACAAGAATTTTTTTTTTTTTTTTTTTTTTCCTCTAAACTTTCTAAGTATTTTCACTGTTACGTATTGGGCCGGATGACTTTTTTTTTGCCACTTTTTAAATTAAGTAAAATAGTTGAGCCCAATACGTAACAATCAATACAGAGGGAGGGGGTGTGAAAAAAAGAAGAAAGAAAAAGAAAAAAAAATTCTCTAAACTTTTTAAGTATTTTCACTGTTACGTATTGGGCCGGATGACTTTTTTTTGCCACTTTTTAAATTAAGTAAAATAGTTGAGCCCAATACGTAACAATCAATACAGAGGGAGGGGGTGTGAAAAAAAGAAGAAAGAAAAAGAAAAAAAAATTCTCTAAACTTTTTAAGTATTTTCACTGTTACGTATTGGGCCGGATGACTTTTTTTTTGCCACTTTTTAAATTAAGTAAAATAGTTGAGCCCAATACGTAACAATCAATACAGAGGGAGGGGGAGTGAAAAAAAGAAGAAAGAAAAAAAATTATTTAAAAAAATTATTATTTAAATTTTTTTTCCCTCTAAACTTTGTAAGTATTTTCACTCTTACGTATTGGGCCGGATGACTTTTTTTTTGCCACTTTTTAAATTAAGTAAAATAGTTGAGCCCAATACGTAACAATCAATACAGAGGGAGGGGGAGTGAAAAAAACAAGAATTTTTTTTTTTTTCTTTTTTTTTTTCCTCTAAACTTTCTAAGTATTTTCACTGTTACGTATTGGGCCGGATGACTTTTTTTTTGCCACTTTTTAAATTAAGTAAAATAGTTGAGCCCAATACGTAACAATCAATACAGAGGGAGGGGGTGTGAAAAAAAGAAGAAAGAAAGAAAAAAAAAATTCTCTAAACTTTCTATGTATTTTCACTGTTACGTATTGGGCCGGATGACTTTTTTTTGCCACTTTTTAAATTTAGTAAAATAGTTGAGCCCAATACGTAACAATCAATACAGAGGGAGGGGGAGTGAAAAAAAGAAGAAAGATTTTTTTTTCTTTTTTTGTTTTCTCTAAACTTTCTAAGTATTTTCACTGTTACGTATTGGGCCGGATGACTTTTTTTTTGCCACTTTTTAAATTAAGTAAAATAGTTGAGCCCAATACGTAACAATCAATACAGAGGGAGGGGGAGTGAAAAAAAGAAGAAAGAAAAAAAATTATTATTTAATTTTTTTTTTCCTCTAAACATTTTTAAGTATTTTCACTGTTACGTATTGGGCCGGATGACTTTTTTTGCCACTTTTTAAATTAAGTAAAATAGTTGAGCCCAATACGTAACAATCAATACAGAGGGAGGGGGAGTGAAAAAAAAGAAGAAAAACAATATTTTTTTTTTTTTTTTTTCTTCTCTAAACTTTCTAAGTATTTTCACTGTTACGTATTGGGCCGGATGACTTTTTTTTTGCCACTTTTTAAATTAAGTAAAATAGTTGAGCCCAATACGTAACAATCAATACAGAGGGAGGGGGAGTGAAAAAAAGAAGAAAGACAAAAAATTATTTAAAAAAATTATTATTTAAATTTTTTTTTCCTCTAAACTTTTTAAGTATTTTCACTGTTACGTATTGGGCCGGATGACTTTTTTTTTGCCACTTTTTAAATTAAGTAAAATAGTTGAGCCCAATACGTAACAATCAATACAGAGGGAGGGGGAGTGAAAAAAAGAAGAAAGAAAAAAAATTATTTAAACAAATTATTATTTAAAAATTTTTTTCCTCTAAACTTTCTAAGTATTTTCACTGTTACGTATTGGGCCGGATGACTTTTTTTGCCACTTTTTAAATTAAGTAAAATAGTTGAGCCCAATACGTAACAATCAATACAGAGGGAGGGGGAGTGAAAAAAAAGAAGAAAACAATTTTTGATTTTTTTTTCTCTCTAAACTTTTTAAGTATTTTCACTGTTACGTATTGGGCCGGATGACTTTTTTTTTGCCACTTTTTAAATTAAGTAAAATAGTTGAGCCCAATACGTAACAATCAATACAGAGGGAGGGGGAGTGAAAAAAGAAGAAAGAAAAAAAAATTTTTTTTTTTTTCTCTAAACTTTCTAAGTATTTTCACTGTTACGTATTGGGCCGGATGACTTTTTTTTTGCCACTTTTTAAATTAAGTAAAATAGTTGAGCCCAATACGTAACAATCAATACAGAGGGAGGGGGAGTGAAAAAAAGAAGATTTTTTTTTTAATTTTTTTTTTTTCTCTAAAGTTTCTAAGTATTTTCACTGTTACGTATTGGGCCGGATGACTTTTTTTTTGCCACTTTTTAAATTAAGTAAAATAGTTGAGCCCAATACGTAACAATCAATACAGAGGGAGGGGGTGTAAAAAAAAGAAGAAAAAAAAAAGAAGTTTTTTTTTTCTTGTAAATTTTCTAAGTATTTTTACTGTTACGTATTGGGCTACTGTTACGTATTGGGCTCTTACACACGTCTGATATGTGGATTTTATGGCAAAACCGCCTAGTATCTTAAACATAGGTTTCTGTGCATTATAAAAAATATGGCAAAACAACCTATCTTGGCAGTATAAATTGCATTTTAATCTAAGACAGACCCACTTCTTGAGCAAAGAGTATATAATTATGAATGATTAATTAATTTGTGATGATTTTTATCCAAACATAACTCAATTTCATATTTCACGTGCATTTATCTTTAGCAAAGAATCCAACTTAGGATGCATTTCCTATCTTCTAGTTAGGTTCTTTTGCCATGAAAGCATATTTCTTGTACACACAGTTTTATTTGCAAAATCGCGTAACTCTGAGTTAGGATTCTTTGCCATAAAAGACTGTTTCTGGACACCACTTAACTTAAAGATAAGTTGTTCTGCCAAAAATATAGTGTCTGTGTATCGGAAAATGCCTGAGATAGGACCGGCTATCTTTGAAACGGATCATTTACGTCACTGGAGACCTGGAGAAATTGAAAGAGCGCCCCCGATTTACCCAGAAATGATTCTAACTCAAAAAGTCAATTTTCCAAGTTAGGTGCTTTTGCCATGAAGGGGCCGAGCATGTGTTTACAAACAACCTGAAAGGAGCACTCAACTTTTTCTTAGGAACCCGGAGTAAGGTATCGCCGTTGGTGGGGCAAATTTGTCAGGCATTCATGCCAGCCAAATTTGTTTGGCCTTTGGTTTTTTCGTTGTTGTTCACTCATTAGATAAAATTAACATACATAGCCGCCATGGTGAACATCTTTGCTATTAAAGTGATAACTATCATTAGTTTGCTTACACACTTACATTTGGATGTAACCTGCGATAGGCGAGACGGGCACATGTGAGGATGAGTATTTGAATATTCATCGTGAATCGCCTTAAGCAATCAAATTATAAGATGGTTTTTAACTGGTGACAAGTTCTGCACTTGTGCCAGTTTGTGATAAATCAATTAAATTGATAATACCATTAAAGTCCATTTACATATGGTGAAAGTTGTTGGATTATAAAATATGATGAATGCCCGTGCGAGAACAAATAAATCTATGACATTCCGCAAGATATATTGATGTGTTATTGTGTTATTGTGTTTTCTATAGGTTGTCTTGTACAAACAATAACAACGTATCATTTTCGGTGATATACTGGTATACCTGCCATTACCTGGCTGATAACATGTTCGCAAACTTCCGCAGCTGATGATTTTTTTGATTTTTTAGTTAACTTCTGGCTGGCTAGCAGGTTTTTCATCGCTATCTAGCTGTCAAAGCAAACATTTCAACTGCCCCTAGCTGGGAAACATAATTGCTAGTACGCATACTAGCTGTCTGTGAGGAGCAGTTAATGTGTACACATTTTGTCGTTAAAAAAGGGATTTATTTTAGCTTTTTACATGAAATTCATGTTAAACATGTTAAATATGATAACAATAGTTATTGTAACCATTTGAAACCCATATCATGATCAAATGTACACCTAATTTCCAAATATATAGTACGTCAGGCAATATCCCAAAATTCTCGTTGGGTGCCCCTGAAACAATAACACTTAATTTGATAATGTATTCGATGTAATTTATGTAAAAGAAACGATCTGTATAAAACCATTATAACCATTAAATAAGTCGTTATAACGAATTAGGCTATTCATTATTACTAACTCAATTTCCTTCCATCTTTTCTAACTTTCATTTCATTCAGCCAGCATGCTTATAGGTGTTTTAAGCCTGGCCCGAGCATTTTGCTTGAGACTGGTCCCTTCTATCCAAGCGTGTGTCCGTAAGGACCGACCGAGTAAACAAACAAACACACTAGACCTATTGGTACATTGGGTCGTCCGAGACGCGTGGCCAACATCGTCTGTTATGGTACAGACGACGATGGTCACGCGGATCCTACATTTTGAATTCCTATTGGAATAACAGGTAATCGCGAATGTTAATCTTATCATTTTGAAAAAATCATCGTAATTAGAAGATTTTTTTTCCAATCCAAAACCATTGGAGTTGGCTAACCAACTCCATTGTAAATGCTATTTCTTAAATTATTTTCATCGTTGACCGGGCGATGACTGTGAACAATATTTCAAAATGGCGCACTCCCGTTGCCATATTGGTTTTTAGGCTACAAAACGGACCCAGGCTATATAACAAGGCGAATATACTTCGCCGAGTGTGACTGACAGCCCTGGTGTAGTGGCTAGGATCAGTGCCCTGGTGCTGGAGGTCCGTGGTTCAAATCCCGGGGGAGGGGTCGGGAGACCTTTCTTGTGAATTTTGGGGGTCGGAAAACAAATCTGTTGCCGTGTGGTGTACTAGAGTTAGGATTAATCAAATAATTATCCGTGCCAATATTAACAGTCTTCCAAGTATATTATGCCGTAGTATGGTTATAAAATAGTGTTTGTTTATTTATGCGTTTATTTATTTGTCTGTTTGTTTGTTGATTTGTCTATTTATCTTTGTGTTTATCTGTTTAATTGATTATTCGTTATCATTAACGTTATCACTTACGTGTCCAACAGCTGTTTGCCAGTTTACCGCAAACATTCCTTATTATTACTTCAAGGTGATCTGGATGTACCATGATTGCATGTTGTTGACAATCTTATGGCTGGAATAACTACAGAAGATATATATAATTCAGGAACTGCACAGAGTGGAAACTTTCTTTACAGGTGGCAAGACCCAAGTCGTCATCCCAGATCATTTTCGAAGTGCCATTATTGAGTATGTGAAACTTCCAGATCTCAAGGAGAAGTCCTGTATGCTATCTGTCATGTGGGTAGCTTTTTGGGTATCCAAAGACGACGACTTATACGAAGCCTCTGTGACCACTCGCCAGAGTATTTCACGTCAGGAGGAATCTTTGAATATTCCAACGTTGTCATCGATCAATGAAGCACTCCAAGCAAAAGGAAGGGTAGATAAGAAACTGGAAGAAATGGACTGGCACGTCGTTAATGAACTTGGTAAAAGTAAAGAACTTATTATATTTTTACGTCCATTAGTGAATGAAAACATTGGGTATCTCGTCGATTCTATAGATCAACGGTCAGAGCAGTACGTGAATGTAACTATTATATCGGATTTATTAGCTGTTCGACGATATCTTGATCCATTCATACGGTCAGAGAGCAGGGGCGTAACTACTTTTTTTGAGTGGGGGGGATGAAAATTATCAGACTCAAATACGGCAGGGCTGTCAAGTTCAGAGTAATGTTCAGAGTGAGACTTTTTTAACCTCAAAATATTTTTTTACTCGCTACGCTCGTAAAACTATTGCCCGTCTTTTGTAACCCAAATAATACACTTTTTACAGATTGGGCTCATTTTGTAGCCCAAAAATTCAGGAATAATGCACTTGTCAATTGTCATTTTATGCCATCGGATTTAGGACTTTGGACCAACTATGTATTCTCTTATATACACTAGCCTATTGTGACTTTCTTTTCCCTTGCAACCAGATTTCATTTGGGGGGGGCAAGAAGGGGCAGAGACTTGAAATGGGGGGCTCATAAATATTGTTGAGTCCAAGATGCGCGCGCAGCACGCGAAAATTTTCGACTTTACAGCTATTTTTTGGACGATTGAGCTACATTTTGGCTCTAAACAAGCTTGTACCAAAGAATATTTCATTTTGGGAAGACATATGCGCGCGTAGCGCGCGAAATTTTTTCATATGTGTACTTTTGACCATCATAATTCCATGATTCCTTTCGTCAAATGAACCGACAGTGCCAATCTCAACCGACACGATGTCATTATTGGGGGGATTTGGTGTGTACTTTGTTTGTAAATTTATTTACAGCCGTACTTGATTTCATTTGGGGGGGCAAGCGGGGGGGCAAGGGTTCCAAGTGGGGGGGGGGGGGGGGCTCCCGCCCCCCCTGCCCCCCGCTGGTGAAGTGTGTGAATCTTTACGCCCACCTATTTGTTTAAATACGTCACTTTTAACATTATTGGTTATGAAAAATCTGGGGGGGATGATTACATTAGGCATCCCCCCCAGGTAAAAATCTGGGGGGGATATATCCCCCCCATCCCCCCCTGTTGTTACGCCAGTGTCAGAGAGTATCAATGGTCATGTACTGTTGGAAACAATCTTAGCAAACAAAGATGAGGCAGTTTATGAAAAAGTCCATGTAAAATTAAGTAACTGTGTACACAATTTCTACAGTATTGCTCATTTTTATAAGAATATCGCCAACCGCGCGGAGACGACAAAAGAAATCATATCAGAAGCACTGAGACGCGGTCAGTAGGGGAGAGCGGGGCGAGTCCGCCCTATAATTTTCAGGCTTGCCTATTGGACTCATTTTACAAGTTAGAACATTATCCTACTTCCAAATGAAAGCTACGTTTCTTAGCTACATACCCTCATATTTTCAGCACTCTATAACTTTTAGTTAGTGCAGGAGTAAGGAAAATAACCAACAGGGCGGACTTACCCCATACTACTCACGCCGGGGCGAGTTCGCCCTCATGATGTGCAAGCTCGTCCGGCTTCATAGGCAAGTTAAATATTGCAGAAACTATCAGTTATTCAGTCCATGTAAAGATTGATAAAAAGTCAACTAGACACAACTATGACAGATTAGGCCATGTGGCCCCAACATATGAAATGGACACATTATGTGTCCATTTATTATGTTGAGGCGAGTCCGCCCCCTTCTTAGCGTGTAATAGGACATGTGCGGACTCGCCCCGGCGGTATGGGGGCGAACTCACCCCAGAGCTAATTTTTTTTCTTCAATCTCATGGTATACCTACTAAACACGGAATGGGAAGTTTTTAACTGCATAATATGTTAGGCAAAGCCCTTATACCTTTTGAATGACTATAAAAGTTAGTACCATCGCTGTGATGTCTTTAGATTAATGCAATGTTTTTAATGGCAGATAATTTTACTTTAATTATTCAAAAACAATTATTCAATATAAGTCCTTAGGGGAGCTGTATCCGAAAAACCAAATTACACCAGTCTGATATTTTTTCAACAGTCACGTGATGAGAAACACGTGGTGGGCGGACTCGCCCCGCTTTCCCCTACAAGTTTTATATTGACTACAAATCTACACAATGTCTGGTTACATTATCCTATCCATGTAAGAAAGCAGATGAGGAGGAAGCAAACAAAACAATACACAATAAGACTGCATTGGCAACCTATAGTTCGGATGACTTAAATGACCTAAGATGTCGGGCGTCGTTCCTTGTCAACAAACAAACACCAGGTGTCTGGGTCTTGAATCTTCAAAGGGAACCCACTTCAGAACAACCACAAGAATTCATAGACGCAGTTACAGTCGTTAATGGAATAATTAAAGTTCGAAATTTGCTACTGGATAATCCATGGTTTATCAATAACTATTGTGACATGGAAAAAAATAGCCTTCAGGACCTGGAAGATATCCGTAAAAGGTTGCAATTTTCCTATGACAACTGGGTGAGAAAATTGTCAGAAGCAAGAAGGAGTTACTATTATTTGACATTCTTCCAATCAGCAATTGAAACTCTTGGATGACTTTTTCAATGGCAATCGTGAAGTGACAGAAGATCTGAACTTACTCTTCCGATTCATACATTCGGATATGCTAGTCCATAAAAACCTCTGCCGTCACACACCAACACCAGAAGACGCCTCACTCGAATTACGTCTGAGTCAGCTTGGCATCACTCTGGAGCAAAGTTTTTGTAATCTGACTTCTGTACATAAGAAACTTAAAATATGCGCATCAAAGCTTTGCAGTGCTAAACTAGAGACACCGTTGAGATCCGGATCCGTATACGTTGTGGAGCTAGATAAAGAAAGTACACGCTCTATTCCTGTCCTACTGATGTTTTGCCTGAACCGAATGATGTCGTTTTCTGTCACGACGAGACATCTTGGGAAGAAATAGTTCTGTTGTTACAACGATGCACATGGGCAGCAGAAGCAGACAACTCTCATATACGAAGCATCTGTACACGATAGTCAATGTTGAATCGCTCCAGACTGATGTACAGTTTCAATTAGTCCCTGCAATCAAACATCTACAAGATGGCGAAGACAAACAATTCATGCTAGCACTTATTTGTCGTGGAGGGCGCTATCACCACGTTATTGATCAGTTTTCTCCCGCTAATATACATCGGGTTAGTGGCCTGAGTGACAATGACATGAAAGCATGCTTCCAACAATGATGGCCGAACGTTGAAGTGGTAACATCTTCCCAACCAGGTCCTGGTAAGAGTGAATACATTGCAGATGTGGCTTCTGAACACGACTACAGTGTTATTTGGCTTCAAGCTAGTGGACCTGTAACTAAACTAGAACTCATTAAGCAATTCAAGTTGCATTTGAAATCAAGTCAACACATTCTCCATATCGATGTTGCAGCCATGTCAAATCCAAGTGTATTTGATTCATTTGTATTTGGAGTCGTAATCATGGGTATGTCATCTTCACAGACATGTACAGTTCCTACACTGCGAATCTTAATTGAAGTAGCAAAGTAGGGGAGAGCGGGGCGAGTCCGCCCTATAATTTTCAGGCTTGCCTATTGGACTCATTTTACAAGTTAGAACATTATCCTACTTCCAAATGAAAGCTACGTTTCTTAGCTACATACCCCCATATTTTCAGCACTCTATAACTTTTAGTTAGTGCAGGAGTAAGGAAAATAACCAACAGGGCGGACTTACCCCATACTACTCACGCCGGGGCGAGTTCGCCCTCATGATGTGCAAGCTCGTCCGGCTTCATAGGCAAGTTAAATATTGCAGAAACTATCAGTTATTCAGTCCATGTAAAGATTGATACAAAGTCAACTAGACACAACTATGACAAATTAGGCCATGTGGCCCCAACATATGAAATGGACACATCATGTGTCCATTTATTATGTTGAGGCGAGTCCGCCCCCTTCTTAGCGTGTAATAGGACATGTGCGGACTCGCCCCGGCGGTATGGGGGCGAACTCACCCCCAGAGCTAATTTTTTTTTCAATCTCATGGTATACCTACTAAACACGGAATGGGAAGTTTTTAACTGCATAATATGTTAGGCAAAGCCCTTATACCTTTTGAATGACTATAAAAGTTAGTACCATCGCTGTGATGTCTTTAGATTAATGCAACGTTTTGAATGGCAGATAATTTTACTTTAATTATTCAAAAACAATTATTCAATATAAGTCCTTAGGGGAGCTGTATCCGGGTCTGAAATTTTAATAGTTACTTTGCTAGGACCGGTGCAACCAAATTACACCAGTCTGATATTTTTTCAACAGTCACGTGATGAGAAACACGTGGTGGGCGGACTCGCCCCGAGGGCGGACTCGCCCCGCTTTCCCCTACTCAATTAGACAAACTTATCAATTCGCTCAAGACATGTTGTACATTCATCTTACACGGCCTGCTAGATTTTCATCGTTCACAGTTAGTAAGGAAATCAGCAGTCCTGTACAAGTAGTCTGTGATTACTTTAAAGCGTTGGAGGATGGAACTATAAATGAACAATGCCAATGGTAGAAGAAGAATGTCAGCAACTTATGGATAAATATGTCACGTTGGAGTACGAAATGTCGTTTACATTAGTGCATAGTTTTCTCGAGATCTGTGCGATGGCATTAAGAAGTATGACAACCTCCCCTTATTATTCGACGTCAAATCTAGAGAGAATGGTTATTGATGGGTATGATACCGTGCGAGCGGACCTCGTGAAGACAATCTTGGAATCATCAGCGGAATTTTCGGCCCGGTCATTGACTTTAAAATCTCCTAAAGCAATATCATTGGTTAAGCTTCATTCTACGTCGAAGGTTACTGCCAATGAAATGGTCGCCATAATGGATGTTAGGGTAAAATGGTCGGACACCAATCATCTCCTACCAGTTTTTAATAGTCAGGACTCTCACACAGTATCTTTAGTTTATCGTCTTCTGGAACATGTCCCAAAACAGATCAAAAAGCTCTTCGATAGTCAACTAAAGGAGCCACTTAACAATTACCAAACAAAGACACAGGATGAACTTCAGGTCATCCTTGAAAGAATTTGCCGACGTACAAAACGCCCTTTCGATATGAAAAGGTTGGGTGAAACTAGCAACAAACTACGCGCTAACGCCCGACACAGGCTGTGGAAAAACAACACTCATCACATATCTCGCTCGAGTTTGTGAGGTTGAGATTAAAACTGTGAGCATACACGCAGGAGTGGATAGGGATCAGATTGAATCATTTGTTCAACGTATCATATCGTTAGCAGAATAAAATCTACAAGATGACATCTGGGGATTTCTCGATGAAATCAACACTTGTGATCATCTTGGACTTCTCAATGAGATCATTTGCCATAGAAGATTTCAATGAAAGTTGCTTCCCTCCACTTTGATGTTCTGTGCAGCATGCAATCCATATCGACTTCGAGAAGAGGCATGCAGTGTCATTAAAAACACTGAAGAACTCTAGACTGTGACTTGGGAATGACAATTGAGAGCGGTCTTCTGCGAAACTTCGGGGGATTAAAACTTGAAATGAATTCCATGATGAACATGTTCTCAGAGGAAATTCAATTCGTTCAACAGCCACTTAGAGGACCATCGGTGCTGGAGTTGATTGATGAAAATGTGACCGATAAACATTCGCGCGGTCACTTACTATATGGCGATTCAGCTCTCAATATCCTGAGTCATTTCATGCGGACATCAGACATTGCGGCAAGTCTAGCAACGACATACACTTTCGATATGAGACCATCCGCTGTGCCACGTGACTCAGACGACGCAGATACCAGACACCTTGAGATTATTCTTGGGAGTAGATTTGAAAATAATATATCAGAAGAATACTATACAGAATCATCAACCAAATAATACTCTGCATGGAACGAAATGTGTTATTGGTTCTGAAAGATCTTAAAAGTATATATGGAAGCCTATATGACATGCTCAATCAAAACTATACAACTATCGGGACGGACGGCGCGGAGATACGGACTTGTAGTGTTGCCCTGAGTTCTTATAATAACCCAAGGTGCTATGTACAGATGTACATGACAACTTTCGATGCGTTGTACTACTATAGTCATTGACATCGCTAGTATTTCGACACAGTAGTGTTGAGGATTCTTCTGAATCAGAAAATCTTCTGACTTTGTGTAAAACGGATCTACTGAAAGTTACCTGCCCTGATGCTGTTCTTAGACTTCGGAAATCATTAGGGATCACGTCAAAACTCGACCGCCAGGCAACCGCCGGTTATGGCCGGTTCCGCTCCGGTTCTCACAAAACGTGTCGTCCGTTATAATATACACACATAATGATGTCAAATAGTTACACTCTGGTGAACACGACCGGTCTATAGTGCCTCGTCACACGCGTGAGCAATAACATCTTGAAGTAATGGGCTCTCAAGTCTCAGTTGACTACCAGTACAATACTTCTATTGATTTTCGCTGGGGTTGGCTTTTTCAATCTGTTTATAGCTCAATTAACTTTTTAAAATCAATACCGAAAGTCCAAGGGTGCGCTATTATGACCGCAAAGTAACAGATTGATAGTGTAAATTGGTCCGGTTACGGCATTAAGTCAACCGGCGGTTGTTCGGTGTTGCATGCGTGAATATTCATATACCAGTAAAACAGTTGACCTGAAAGAACCGGGCGGAACCGAACGTTACCGGCGGTCAACGGGCGGTCGAGTTTTGATGTTTTCCCTTACTAGCCGAAGACGACTTGGATGAAGTTATAATGATAGAGCAACAATATTTCCAGTTGCCTATACATGATGAACTACGTTCTTTCATGTCATCTCGGATTGAACAAGAGATGACAGGTGAATCTACTTTACATCAGTGTTCAAACACAATCATTTACACGCACAGTAGCATTTACACTGATATCGCATGTATGGGAAAAAGCTTCAAAGTTCAAGTGTCAAAAATGAACAGGATCAAATCCGAGCGAATGCTATCGAGTCAGATAAAAGAGTTTTGGTGCATTTCAGATGGAGAGATTTTGTTCAATCAGTGCCTTCCAGAATTAGATGGGTTAAATATGATGCTGGTCAAATGTACTGTTGAGCAGGTACGAGAGGCTTGCAGAAAGACAGAATTCAGAAAACATGTATGCATTGCTGTGCTCTTGGATCGCGCTACAGACTACGCAGAAGACTCTCCTGTAGCACGTAACACCCACCGGGCACTTCAACTTTCAAAAAGGCTGGCAGCAATACACAATTGATTCTTTAGAGAATAAAACTCCATCGCTGCATAACTTGATATATGGTCCGACTAGAGAGGCTTCCGGCAACTTTTTTCTTTTGTCAGATATACTTGAACCTGTCCGGTGAATATAATAGTATTGTGCACGATCAGGCAATGTGGTGCTCCAGCTGTATCAAGTACTCAGAATTTGACGAACTACTCAAACTGATTAATGGATCTGACAACTTAAAGCAATGTTTTCAACTGCATATTCTGAAGTACATCCGGTCACATGATCATATCATTACAGAAGGTGGTGACAGCTTTGACAAGTTATAGCGGCATGTGCCACTGGACTCATGTTTAGATGCTCCACACGTACAGATGCAATGCAGGAAGATATCAAATGTATGGTACTGATACCTTTAGCCAAGATCATATTCTTCTTGGAAAAGTCATGTGCCTGGCCCGTTGATGTCCACGAGGTGGCGTATGGTGTATTTTGGCGAACATGCTTTCATTCCAAAAACGTGTTCGATATTCTATCTATCGCGAAAGCTGCCAGACCCGCGAGGTACAGAGACCTAAGAGATTGGGACGCGTTTGATGCGTATCCAATTTCCCTTTTTTACCATCTTTTACAACAAGATCGAAAAGTTCTGCGAGTGGCTGCTTCACGACGTGCCGGTATATGACAGCGAACATCAAGTTGATGTAATAACATTAGACAAGTATGCAAAGCAAGTGGCAGACCCCCGGCAGACCACGTTGCGAGTTTGTCGGAAGTGCAATATGACCAATTTCTCGATGATCATATTAAAGATTACAGCTTCGACTTCTGTGCGTTTGTGTCTGTTAATTACTTGCCGACGGTGAGCGACTCTGAACGCTACAAAATCACGAAGGCTCTTCTGAATCAGTTTGACATCAAGCTCAACATTGATCAGGGGGGAAAGGGGGATGACTTTACATTAGGCCTACTAAGTGTTCGAACACTTTTTTCTAACATTGTCTGAGCTATTGAAAACACGCGCTGTCATGCCTCACGTTTTACATCATAACTTGAGAACCACTCAATCGATATCAATGTGATTTTCACACATTGTAGCGTATACAATGCGCAATAAGTACTTCTTACAAAGTGATGATTTTCAACCAACATTTCCTTCAAATTTCAACATATTTAGAATGGCGCAATTCGTATATGTACAGGTAACGGTTAAATAAATGGAACACACATGTAATATTTTGGTATTAATGACAACCAATTTCATCTAAACGTTGATACAAACTCGAATGCGAGTTCATGGGTAATATTTAAGTCATGTACATACTATATATATAGCATATAGGCCCTAACTGCTATCTACGGTAGATAGCAATAACCACTATAGCACTAAATGCCCACGCCACAATGATAGAATAATATTGTTATGAACATTAATTAGCATCACGTCATAGCATAAAAAGAAAAAAGAAAAAGAAATGAATAAAAAGAATCAATAAAAATACATGAATGAAAATAAGATCTAGAAGAGAATTAAAAAAAGAAAAGAATAAGTAATAAATATAAGATAGGCCAATGACAGATTCGAACCCACTACCATTAAATATAGGTTTGGTAACAAGCGAGCGATCTATCGACTGAGCTAAACGAGGTGTTGATAGTGAAAGGTTTTCAGAAAAGATACTATTGCATTCGATGGAATATATGAAGTGTATCCGTAAAACAGCGGAACGGACTACTAAGGTGTTTGTAACATGATTGGCACTCACCTCTTCTACATTCCATTGAATTGATACATGACATCAATGACTTGTTTGGATTAGCCTATCAGATACACATCCAATAGGAACACCTTGAGTCTTAAAAGACTGAACAAAGTTTAGTGAGAGCAACAACATATCTACAAATACAATGCACGGAGAAGCTGAAAGGTGATGGTAAAGGTAAAACGTTGGCGATTTCTCATTGGCATAACACACACTGCAACGATTTTCCGTCTTTTAAAAAAAGAAACTATAGTATATAATTTTACTTGTTGGTGAATCGTTCAAAGTGCGTGTTTTGTCTATGAGCATGATGACGGTAAAACGTTAACGGTTGACCATTTACCAAAATCATCAATATAACCCGTTTGATCAATGTAGGCTATCATTTTGCGTCATCAGTCTGAGAGAACATTATTTTAATAATGTAAGAGATGATTACTGACCATAATTTGTTGCCGAAAAAATAGTATTGCAGAAAAGATGTAGTGACATGCTCAATTATTACGCATATTAATAAAAGTTCGATTAGGCCTAACTCATGATAAAACCATATAATAATTATAGTAAAACATCAATTGAATGTTTAGAAATCCATCAATTTGTTATAGTTAGCACTTGACATGAACAATGTTCTTGACCTTTATTAGTTAGATCATGCCCTACTTTACTGAAATGCATTGAAATAAGTACAAACGTGCCTAGTATTGGTCCAGTAATCCTTGAGATAGACTTTGAAAGTTGAAATGTTTTTGAAAAATCTGCTTTGCGTATACCGCGTGGAAAGCGTTAAATCGTCCCTCTTCAGAGTTGAAATGTGTTTGGATTAAGTCGTCACATTAATTAAATTAAATACAAACACCTCAGAATTTAACAGTCACAATAATTTATTCACTATGTATTTGGTGTCGGTAATGCTATACATTTCAAGTAGGCCTATATGACAAGATACATAATCATAATGACCTTTACATTTACACACATTTAGATATATTCAACAATTCAATCGTACGAACAATCCCTTAACATTCACCGTTCCCATTCATATTACACACGATGACGGGCCTAAACCATCCTGATAATCATGCCAAATCTCAGAAGAATAGCTTATATACTTTTGGAGATACACGCCAAAAACCAAATTTAGATGATTTCCTTAAGCGATTTTATACACAATCATAGAAAAAAGGTGTTCGAACACTGACCATTGTTTGCACCGTTTAATTACCCTATAGTACGCATTTTTAGAGTCATGTGAAAATACCAATTTGCATCTGCTAGCCTGAAAGCCCCCTTCAATATACCCCTCCCCTCCCCCACCAATCAATGTTGCTAGGCCACGGGCTGATGTTTGGCAAGTTGGGCGACTCAACATTGATCAGGGGGGAAAGGGGGATGACTTTACATTAGGCCTACTAAGTGTTCGAACACTTTTTTCTAACATTGTAGCTACTGATTTACGTGCAATTGAATACATATCCCGGCTACATATAGCAATGTACCTCTTTAAAGTGCAGCTGATATCCATACTCAAACTTCTAGTACAACCAGAATCGGAGACGCAGAGCATTTGCTCGTTGCTCATGGTGTGTTTTGGCGAACATGCTTTCATTCCAAAAACGTGTTCGATATTCTATCGCGAAAGCTGCCAGACCCGCGAGGTACAGAGACCTAAGAGATTGGGACGCGTTTGATGCGTATCCAATTTCCCTTTTTTACCATCTTTTTCAACAAGATCGAAAAGTTCTGCGAGTGGCTGCTTCACGACGTGCCGGTATATGACAGCGAACATCAAGTTGATGAAATAACATTAAACAAGTACGCAAGGCAAGTGGCAGAACTTGTTGCGAGTTTGTCGGAACTGCAATATGACGAATTCCTCGGCGGTCATATTATTAAAGATTACAACTTTGACTTCGGTGGGTTTGTGTCTGTGAATTGCCTGCCGACGGTGAGCGACAATAATTAGTTTCTTACTTGATGCAAAAGTAATCTGAATAATATTATAATATTTTGGATGATTTTACAGGCATTTTATGGTTAAATTTCATGTCAAATTTGGTCTATTTTAGCAACAAAATTACACATTTTTTGTTACATTTAGTACTTTTACAAGAAAATAATATGATGATAGTCAATATTTTTTGTTGGAATGGGATACAAGTGACACAATTCATCTAAAACTATCACAATATTAGTTATTTTTTATGTAAAATATACCTAAATTCATATTTTATTCATTTTTAGGCCCCGTCGTGCCATATGGCACGACGTTTGTAGATTAGGGTTTTAAAGTGCAGCTGATATCCATACTCAAACTTCTAGTACTACAACCAGAATCGGAGACGCAGAGCATTTGCTCGTTGCTGATCCTGATGCGTTGTTTGTCCGGCGATGCGAGAGAAAATGCCAGCAAAGACGAAGCTCAGGAGGAAGAACATGAATATGCCGAATCATTGATTGACGAAGAGATACCTAACGGCAGGTATGCCAATCGATGGAGTGACAACTGAAGACACAATCTCGAAAGAGGAGGAATGTCGATCTGTTTGGCAAAACCATACTGCTTAACAAACCTCTGATGGATCCTTAGAGGCTAGGGGCAGAAGAAAGGCGATTCTGATTTAGAGGACAACGATGCCGTGTCAGTTGAGCAGATAGAGATCGGCGATATTTCAAGATCTTTTCAAATCACTCTAGTAAATGAAATAATGCATCTCGTTACTCCAACACAAATGTGTTCTCAAGAAGTTTGGAGGACTCGATGGATGGTTGAGTAAGGTGACTTTGGTGCTTCTATTATCAGGGTGCGTAAATCGCGAATCATCAAGTTTACATTCACTCCGTTTGTGTCGTGATTTCACGACTATCGGCATCAGATATAACGTGAGTCCTGACGAAGTTTTAAAACTAGCCGAATAGGGCTATACAGATTGCGATCATATCAACACTGAGCGTGTCATTCAGTTCATGAATGATCGTGTATCATCATACATAATCAATGAAGAAGACCCCGAACATGATGTTATACGAGTTCCTTTGCAGATATTTCAACCTTTGCCTTCAAGAAAACCTGGAAACGCCTGTTCTACCAACAATATTAGATACATTAACAACGGACTCGGGAACACTGTTAGCTGGATCTCACTCCCCGTTACACACTCTTATCGCAAGCGAAATCCAAGATGATGTAGGACTATGTAAAACTCTGATACTCACCGCTTACCTTGACGTTCACACATTTCCCGATTTCGGTACTTGATAGCATCTTACGAAAATCAAGAATGGACTGTTCTCTGGCAGTCGCATGCAGTGATATTATTGAAGACACAGCATTCTACCTATTCTATTCTCGGCAGTGTTATTAGTGGAATGTTTCAATCGGATAGCAATTGTTTGAAGTTTGTATTCTTGAGAGGTATAATACAACATGTTGGTCTCCTTGAATTACGGAAACTAGGTGAGGAACTAGCGGGCACTATAAATATCTTATTCCGTGAGTTGTTGTGGCAAGAAAACCTGCACTCGTCTCGTCTTGAGTGCAATCCAATGAGTGCTGTGAAGCATTATGTAGAAGCCAAGACTACAATAGTGGAATGGCAGAGCAGTTCGTAGAATTGCAGTACTGCATTACATAATCTGGTTACAAAAGCTGCGAAGGACCCGGATAAGGCTATTTTCTTTTAAAGTGGTTAAATAAGTAAAATAATTTGCTGCACATAAGACACATAATTAAGAAGAAAATATCATTCAATAACGAAATTTTACGTTAGTTTTGACCAATGAAAATAACATTACTAAACGAAACAGCCTTCTGACACACAAAATGTACCTTTCGAATTTCTAAATTTCTAAAACTTTGTCCAAAATAGCAACAGTGATGTTAAAGCGATCCCTCTTTTCATTACACGAAATGATATGAAGTGTTTCTTTGAAATTTACATGATAAAAACGTAACTCGATATCTCGGTAACTTGAAAATTATCGAGTTTTAAACTCGATTTTTGATTTGTGAAACATATCGAGTTTGAAACTCAATTTTGTCTTCTTCAAAAGTCGAGTTACGTTTGTAAGTGGATAACCCTAACTCTAGGGTTTGGTGTTGTTGGAGCCAAATTGAACTTTGGTTGAGTGTGGTCTTTTACACCCTTGATCAGTCTTGTAGTTCAAGGGTAACTGCAATAGATCAGCAGAAAAAAAATCAATGACATAACATAAATTGCCCGCTTAGGAGCGCTATAAATTCGGTCTGGTAAACCTATTGTTATCAATTACTACGAGAGGATTGCCTGGTTGTATATTTAAATTCGGGACATGAACGAGCAGTACTACTTGCTAACTGTATGGGTGAGTTTCCATTATGTTGCAAATTACATCCACGCTCATGTGTTTAAAACTCGATGGTCGTTGCAATACAGCCGGTTGGTTGCACACGAGAATTATGTCATATAGCAACCAGCTTTGATGGAAGGCGGATATTTAAAATCTGTTGCCGGTTTTTAGGGCACCAATTTATAGCGCTGCTAAGCGGGCCTTGTAGCCTAATGATCAATTAAATGAAGCATATGACCAATACCTTCAGCAGAATCACATCATACTTGGTAAATAAAATAACACCTCAAGAAGAGCTATCGACAATAGAGTAGCACAAATAGCTCAGATTCATAAAAGCAGAGCCTCTTCATCATTCGAGCAGTTGAAGTGGATAGTAACAGAAAATTAAAACATGTCATGAGGGAAGCAGTGGTCATGCCTTGATACATATATTAAAGTAAATCGTACTTCACAGTAACATAGTTCAAAATTAGGATAGAGTAATTCTTCATCAGTTTAGTAGTTGAAGATAATGATGCATATATTTTTATGGAGCTTAGTTGTTTTCAACTTTTTGAATGGCCACGTGCTTGCATAATTAAATTGTAGTAGTAGTCCTTAGTTATGTAGAGGACTTTTAGTAAAGGGAGAGGGTGGAAGGAGGTGCCAGAGCGCTTGATCTTGATGTTATGGAATGGCACCTCGGCCTTTGAGCCATTTAAGTGTATGTACAAGTTTTGATTCTATGCATCTCTGCAATAAACATCACCGGTATTGCATATCTTTGTGTGTGTGTATCTAAAGCACTGGAGCAAGTGACGGATGACGAGGTGAACCGCAGCAAAACTACACAAACATTCCGGGCGAACTTAAATTTGTCTTTAGCGTATTTTCAACAGGTGGTGACAACTATAGAAGGACTGGTAAGGGTTTGGCCAGGTTTTACCGCAACTCCCTAATTTTTTTTAAATGCTCGTTTAAAACACCGTATACAAGTAGCGGGATCGAAAACATGGATAACCTCTATACGTTTCTTGACCTCTATATCACAGTGATACTTCACACCTACAATCAAGGAAAAAAAGTTGGCACACTTCTTTGCCCTAAAATTACGGAGAAAACGCCACCCTCTCCCCGGGGCAATTAGTCCGGGTCATGTTATCAGAAGCCTTGGCAGTTCCCCCAACATTGGTTGATGAAGCTTAAGGGGGGGAGTATATAAGAAAGGATGAGACACATCTTAGGCGTGTGCAAGATGTTGTTGACTCCGGGGCTATACAGTGGCGTCCACAATTCTTCCGAGTGGCTTGCCGCCAATGGCCGCCGAGTGACGAATTTGAGAGCGGGGGCTGTGAGGAGGTAGAAGGGAGTGGCATATTTTCCCACAGTGCCCTGGCGCGGAGCTATTTGCCGCCGATTGACAAATTGGAGAGCAGGGGGGGTTGCGTATTTTCCAGAATGCTGGCGCGAAACTAATATAGTGCCGCTTTGTGAGAAACTTGAGAGCGGGGGTGAGTGTGGCATATTTATCTCTAGTACGCTTTTTTTAATCTGGGGGACCCGGGGGGGGGGGGGGCTTGAGCCCCAAAGTCCCCCCCCCCCCCCCCCCCCCCCCCCCCGCTCGGACACGCGCCTGCTTATGCTTTCTAGTGCTAAGTCTGATCTCCATTCCGAGTGAGTACAGGGTTGGTTGTAATAAATTGCGTCAAGTGTGCCAACATATTTTCTTTGATTGTAGTTAGTGGAGGAGAAGCACATGTTGTAGAGCACATGTGGTCCAGTGGAATAGTTGCCGGTCTCCTAATGATAAGGTTGTGAGTTCTAGCCCCACTGGTGCCAATGTGTTTGTGTCCTTGGGCAAGGCACTTAGTCTACATTGCTTATTAGGGGGTTATGTATGTTTGTTCATGTTGCCGTGGTTTATGTCGAAACTTGGCGCTGATTTAGCTGCTGCCTGGACGTTGCATTGTTTATTAATGTATTTGATTTGTAATGTTGTTATAATTCAGCCGGATGGCTGCGATGACAATAACATTTAGAACTTTATTATTATTATTATTATTATTATTATTATGATTATAGAATGACGCAATCGATTTTACACAGAGAAAACAATATGTAAAAAATCATGGAAAACCAAATAATTTGTACAAAAATGAACTCCTGAAAAATTTAGTTTCGTAGAAATTGTGTTTCATATTTTGGTCGTTTTTACACATTTTAAAGCAAATTTGACATAATCATTAAATTAATTTTAATTATTTAATCTGCACTTTGAATACTCACGATATATCAATGCTGCCGTAATTAGAATTCAAAGCCAGTACCGATGTAAGAAATTTAACACTTTGCACGCGGCAGGCGTCTGCAGATGACATTCCAAAATGTCACAAAATGTTTTAAAAATGTCAAAATTATTGAATTACATTAACATTTCTGGAAACACCATGAAAAATGCATTGACATAAGTACAAAAATGTATTCTAGTATTGGTGCAGTAATCCTTGTGATAGACTTTTGGAAATTGAGAAATATTGAATTGAATTTCTTCACCATATTTGGAGTCACCATGCGAAATGCATTTAAGTACAAATATGCCTAGTATTAGTGCTGTGATTCTTGAGATAAGACTTTGAAAATTGGGAAATATTTCTGAAAGATCTGTTTTGTATAATGGCATGAATGATACAACTAATAGCCGCGTGGAAAGTGTTAACTTCTTCACCCGGGCATACTCGTTCGTTACCGTATTTACGTCATTTACAGATAGTCGACATCCATCATGGAAACGATAGTTTCATTCGTGGAACAAATTGTCCATAAATCTTCTTTAGCGGAAAACTTTCCTGAACTCATAAATCTATTTTGACTATATTTCCCGTTAAAAAACAACACAACACATTACTAAATCATAATAGAAATCGGATCACAGTATGCTTACAAAAACAAGGTGTTACCAACGTAATCACTGTACCTTCTTAAAACAGCATGTCTCTGGTTAAAAATAAATACGTAGCATGGTTAGTAGACCGCATTATACCAACACCAATCTAATTGCATTGGAGTAAATGGACGTAGTAACTACTGTGAAATGGTCCACTTTCCAAGCTGACACGTCTCAAAATTCGGCAATTTGTACGCAATTAACCATAATTATGTTACATCCGAATTTGGACTATGACCCACCTATATTCTTTGACATCACAAGTTTAATTACGTTAAGATTACCTTTTTTACTAATACCCGCCTATGCTTTGTCATTGATAAAAAACATGGATGTGACAAAGTGTTATGAAAATAGTCGGCTCTAAAACAATCATGTATTTAATTTACTATGATTTACAAATATCACTTAAATAATGTTTCTCATCATACTTGCAATCCCTATTCAGCTATTTAACAGGCCCAATTTATTACACCCCCTTATATTTATATACAGTCATCAAAAAAGTAACTGATCTGGTAATCATAAATGAATGTGCTTATAATTCCTACCTAAAATTGTTGAGAAATTAGTCCTCTTTAATTAAAATAAAGCATCGATAAAATACCGTAGTGTACCTTTTAATGTATAACTAATTAAAGATTTTCTAGTGCAGGGATGATAATTAGAGAATAAAGGTATTGTTGTTAGACCCTACCCGTGTTATATGACTTACTTGACTTGACTTAGGGCGGATGATTTTTCCGAACCACAATGCCTCTCCAGATCTTCCTTTCCAACATAGATGTTTTGATTTCTTCCACCTGCAATCCTGTATTACGTTTTAGTATGTCAATGTAGGTCAGGGCTGGTCTATCACGCTTTCTTACTCCGTGCTTTGGAATCCAATGTATGAGTTTGTAGACAAGCTCCTTGGACCCCCTGAAGCAGTGTTCAGCAAATCTTGCTCTGCGTTCTCTGATATTGTCCGAGACTTTTGGCATGTCCCCATACAGGTCCTTATTTGTCACATGCTGACTCCAGTTGATGTTGAACACAGATCTTAGCATCCTAGTGTAGCATCCATCCAGTTGTTTACCAAGCTTTGGGGTGACTGTCCATGCCTCACGTCCATAAAGAAGGACTGATTCTACTGTAGCTATGAACAGTCCCGGGGAACAGTCTTTCTTTGAGCTTTCTGGATAGTGATTTAACCTTCCATATCTGACCAAGTTTGCCACAAGCTTTCCATGCAGCTGCTCTGAGTGTTTCGATGTCCTTTTCAGTGCTGTTCATCCAGGCTCCAAGGTATGTGAAGTCCTCCACTTTATCAAGGCGCATGCCTTCGCTTGTGATGATTACATGTATTTGCGTCTGGTTGAAGGACATGTACTTCGTCTTTGCAGCGTTCATTTTGAGCCCAACTCTGCCCTCTGAAGTCTCCACTCTGTTGAGTAGTGATTGCGCTTGAGACACTTCCTCAGACAACAGTGCAATGTCGTCAGCAAAGTCTAAGTCAATTAATACGGTTGGTCCTATTCTTCTGCTGCTTCTTTTTGTTAGGTGGAATCCTAGCTCTTCTTCTCTGCCATCTGGCCTCTCTTAGGGCATAGGCAAGAACAATGACAAAGAGATATGGAGCCAGGGTGTCTCCTTGTAGTACTCCAACCAGTATCTCAAACACTTCTGTTTCCCCATCTGGTGATATAACCTTTGCCTTGGTGTCTTTGTATATATCGTGTTATATTGTCTGACATAAATGCGGACGATAGTATTATTTTTAAGTAGAACGTTGTCCTATAAAGGTATCAATTTTAAGACCTTCACGGCCACATGGAATGTTCAGATTGATACTAATACATACAATCGTTCAGGAAAAGAGATTGAATATTTATTGATGACTTGGTGTTGAATAATTTCATGACAGGGCTAAATACTACACACGGTCCTTATCGTGGTCCGAAACGCACATAGAGCTCCAAACGACTTAGGGCACATTAAGTATCCCTCTACTAGAAGTTAATGAACTAATAGTACAAGTCTCGTCCGTATGAGATTATAAATGACGGTCGATTAGTTGTTATGACTTTTTACTACGCCCCTCGTGAAATAGTTGGTTCCAAGTGAACCTGTTTTGATGATTTTCACAGTTACGCAGTCATTATCCTTTAATACACGTCTTTCCACCTTTCCTTTCATTATTATCTATTGTCTTTCTATTGTTGCATCTGCCCTTTATTTTGTTGGAAGAGCTCACTACCTATGGTTTGTGCACAGCCTGTTATCTAACCCAGAGTCCATACTAAATAAAAACCCTTTAAAAGGGAAGTGCTAGAACAAAGGAAATAGGCCTACTTATATATATATATCTTAGGGAGAATTATGTTGCTGTCCATGCATATAATTACCATGCCAATTGGGTTTTCAATCAGAGATTGTCATGAGAATAGTGGTAGGTATAGTCAAGCAATTATACTATAGAACCATGAGCATAGGCATGCTTGTACTCATACTTACTTACTTATACTCATGATAATTCCAAATATGCTAATGAAATTTAATTATTTTAACATTTTGGAACCATTTTGTGAAATTGTGGAGTGTCCTCGGCAGAGACCTGCCGCATGGAAACTGTTAGCATTTCAGTGATATGAAAATAAACGAAACATAACTGTAAAATAACATTGATTGAGACCGTAAATAGATTCATCATGTCTGTTGATAATCATGAAGTAGTAAGTTTTTTTGGCAAGACCAATATCAGATAGATTAAAAAACTTACGTTTTTTCCAAGCTGACAGTTTCGATGGTCAACGACCCGCTTTCTCAAAGCTACCGATCGGTTGTTATTGTTTTGCCGGGAAAATGACCGGAAGTGGTCAGTTTCGTGACGCCCTTGGTGGTAGAGGGCGTAATCAGTGGATCGTACACGTGACTGAGATTGTTAATTTATCTAAACATAAACTGACGACATCCCAGACCAAAGTATTAGCTAAAGGCCTCATTATGCGATTGCCCCATCTATTCTTCCGTATGAGGATTACATTGTTGCCACAGTACAAGCGTGTGGTAAGCTGCCAAATTCGGAAGCTATGGTTTTGCGAGCTGAAATCGCAGGAGTGTTACGTAGCTCTAAACCCCCAAAATCTAACCTGTCGAAAGCGAAACAAATAGCGCTTAATCAGCTTAAGAAAGAGAAATCAATATCCATTTTACCGGCGGATAAAGGGAGAGCCACATTGGTAATGGACAGTTCTACTTATGATGAAAAAGTCAATACTAAGCTCAGTGACCATAAAACGTATGAAAAACTTTCGACAGCCCCAAGAAATAAGTACAAAAAGGAGCTTATTTATTTATTTATTTATTTATTTGAACATACGCTTTTAAAACAGCGGCACCCGTCTACCCGACGGTGCGTTCATATACAGAAAATCACAAGATTAATACACAATTAACACACAAATTATCAAGTTTTACCATGAGATAGATATACATATTATATACAGACACAAAGTCAATCGTACAAAATTGATCTGA
Source organism: Ophiura sarsii (assembly GCA_035610835.1). Lineage (NCBI taxonomy): Eukaryota > Metazoa > Echinodermata > Ophiuroidea > Amphilepidida > Ophiuridae > Ophiura > Ophiura sarsii. Next base: position 18,275 of record JAYJML010000215.1, on the reverse strand, counting down.
AATTATGTCAGGCACACGTGGAAAATGGCACTATACATGACCAAATATAATTCAATCGTCATTGTTTGCCCATTTTGTCTCTAATCGTGCCTTCCATGCACGCTTGGAGAAGGATTTACAAAATTTGTCAAATACATGATAAAAGTCATTAACATTGCTTACATTACAAAATATGGTGTATGTACTACCTAGCATTAATTTATATTTTACACCAAGATCGCTAGAGATAAATAGCACCCATACATCAATACCATTTAAGTCAATTAGAGCCTTTTCTAGATTATTATATTCATTAGTTCTTATAGCATATTAAGTGACATGCAAGTGAAAATAAAGTGTTTTGTATCCTCAATACCATTTTACATAATTGACAGGTGCCATCATTATCAGGGGTCCATTTACTCACTTTGTACTCTAATGGTAGTGTATTTGAACGAATCTTGAATTTCAGACAAGCCCCATAAAAATCAATGTTATCTAACAAGTATGTCTCCATGCCTGGAGTGAACTTAATACTCAAATAATTGGTAAGAGAAGATTTGGATTTAACATCTTCTTCCCATTCAATGTTAGTTATATTATTGATCGTGCGTTTAACTGAATTGGCCCAATGAGGATTCAATGGAGCTCTACCAGACTTCGCTGAATCAATGATTTCAATTAGGTCGCACGTGTGCAAAATATTATGAATACAATACAAGAACTTGTATCGAAGTTTAATTGGCACAATATCCAAACTTAGCATCGTGTTAATAAGTAATTTTGGCCAGCGATGTTGCTCCATGTCAATGATACGGGCGAAATATTTTGCTCTAAAGCCATCTTGAACTGTGGAAATTAGTGCCCATCCGAGTTCACCATAAAGTACAGCGCGAGGTGTGTTACGCGGTGCTTTCAAAATGTAACGTGCCATTTCAAGCTGAAGATTTTCAATTCTCTTTACATCTGCTTGACTACCAGGAAACCATACCGAACTTGCATAATTTATCGATGGAAGAGCTATTGTTTTCCATAGGACATCACCATAATGTACACGAATAAAGTTATCAAAATTATTAATAATAGACTTAATATAAGCAATGAGTCTGTTACCCTTTTTAACTACTTCCTGAATATGACAATGAGCAGAGAGATGGCGTGATATGTGAACACCTAAATATTTATATGAATCAACCTCTGATATATATTTATCACCCAAGCTCCATAACTTATTCTTATTTATGCGTTGCCCGATAATAAGAACATTAGATTTATCATTGTTAAAATTCAATTTCCAATCAATAGCAAATTTAGCAGCTAATTCGAGCATTCTCTTTAATTCATTCTCATCATTTGCAAGAAGAACCACATCGTCTGCCCAGAAAAGACTACCAACACATACATTATGAATTCTTACACCAACTTCATGTTCCTTTAAAAGCTTTGTGAATTCATTAATAAAAATAGAGAACAAAACTGGCGATAAAACACAGCCTTGCTTAACACCTTCTGTCACTTCAAAGAAATCAGTTTATATTGCCAAATTTAACTTGAGCTTGAACATTATCATATAAGGCATCAATTAATCTCCAAATTCGACCTCTAACCCCGAGTTCCAGGCTGCTAAAAGAAAGCCCTCCCTCCAAACGGTATCAAAAGCTTTGCGAAAATCCAAAAATGCCATATAAGTTTTTTTACCCTCTGCTAATCGACATGCGGCAATACTTTTTAGATTAAAAATGTGGTCTTCGCATCTATGTAATGGACGAAATCCTCCTTGGACTTCTGATAGAGTATTAGAGTTTTCAAGGAATTTTGATACAGTCATTGCAATTATACGGTTAAATATTTTAGATACACACGAAGTAAGTTAAATTCCCCTGTAATTATCTAAATCCTTGCGGTCACCCTTCTTAAAAATTGGAACTATGATGCTACTATCAGGGGTTTGCCAGTGAGCTTGCCGATCGGGTCCACTTTTAAATTAAAATTTGGTCAGCATAGAACTGGTGGCGCTATACTGATCAGGCGTGATTGTAGCAGACGACACGACGCTGGCCACGCGTCTCTCAGACGACCCAATATGTCAACGGGAGTGCACTATTTTGAATTATTTTTAACAGTCATCGCCCGGTTAACGATGACAATTCTTCTAATTATGATGAATTTGTCAAAATGATAAGATTAACATTCGCGATTACGTGTTTATTCACCTTATTCAATACGTATTCAACATTTAGGTTTCGCGTGGCCACCGTCGTCTGTGTAAATCCACAACGCCCTCAAACCTATGCTGACCAAATATTACGTTAAACCTGGTTAAACACTGTTAAACGCGTTCAACGCCGGTCACCGACACATTCCGATGATTACTATAATTTATGTAATTTATGCAAACGGCACCGTTTTCGCTACGTGTGTTAGTATAGGACTTTCCTATCCCAAAATTAATAGTATCCCTGCTACTATTCCATTCCGTAGGTGTTTTCTCAAGATCAATGAATTTCTTGAACATCTTAAAGATAGACTTGTGTAAGCTATCCCCACCATTTTTAAGAAGTTCATTTGTGATGCCATCAAGACCTGGGGATTTGTTATTCTTAGCAAGATTTAAGGCTTCAATAACAATATCGGGCCATATTGATTTTGACGTCATACAAATAATTATCATCATTTAAGTTCTTATTTAATTGACACCGGATAGAATTAACCATTCCATTCACTAAGTTACCTCTGGCATCACCATTATCGACTCTATTTACATCACCATTCAAGTTCATATTCATTTTACCTAAAGTACTCCAATATTGAAAAATAGTCTGATTCATCTTAGACTTATCATAGATTATTTCTTTAGATTGCGGTGCTTTAATACAATGAACCTGAGGATTACGACTACTCCCCTTGAGAACTTTCCAAAAATCTTTGCAAGCAGGACCCCCTTGCTTGGCAATATCAATAGATTTATTGACACGCATTTCCGTAATTTTACTTTTCACAAGATTCTTAGCATGAGTGCGCTTATCTTGGTAAGATTTCCATAGATCATCACCAAAATCTATATCACTTTGATTACTTTTTGCCCACCTCCTGTGCTTCTTAGCAGCATTTTTACGGTCTTTAATCGCATAATCAATATCTTTATCAAACCAAGAGTTATATTTCCCCTTGATCTCTTTAGTGCCCAGGCCATCAGTCGCACTTGATAATACTTTATTACTCTTCCAAGAATCCCAAATTGTATCTGGATCATTATAAGAATCAATATCCCAATTAACAAAGTCAAAATGTAAGTTGGTTTGATAATCCATATAATTTGTATCTTGATCAATATCCCAAATAACCCTTTTCTTCTTGCTAGAGCACTTATTGTAAGAGTGGTTCTTAACATTCATTGCCAGCGATAGGACATTATGGTCACTTCCTAATCCATACTTGCGATCCTCATCAATAATCAATTCAGAAACTCTATTCATACAATTATTAGTGCATAACATATAATCAATAGTACTGTTTAAACTACCACGAGCCCAAGTAAACTTGCCCTTACATAATTTAGTACCGTTTAACATTATCAAGTCAGAATCGTTATGAAAGTTAAGAAGACGTTTACCATTACTGTTTAAAACAGGATCACCAAAACAAATTTTGTTACCAATTCTAGCATTCATATCACCCATTATTAAAATGCATGGATCATCATCTTTCATCTTCATCCTCTCAATACGTATTACTTCAGATAGTAACTGAGTATATAATTGATCAGCACCTTCAACTGGGAAATATGTTACAGCAATATACATTGGTTTATCAGTTTCAAACGAAATTTTGACCCATAATCTTTCGTATACATCCGATGTTGAATCAAAAAGATTGTAATCAATGATACAGATTGTGTCTGAGATTAATAAGCCAATCCCCCCTCTCCCCCCCCCTTCTTAAGGGAAGTGTCAACCCTAAATATATGAAATTTATGAAGCACTGTAACTTTTAAACTAATAATGTAATGTACATAAAAGTATACAATTTTTCAAATGAAATGAGACGGAGAATCCATTTTTGGTATTAAATTTCGCCAAAAATAGTGATTTCTACATTTTTGCCCAAAAATCACTTTTTTGGCGCCAAAAATTTACGGACAACCTAACAAAATCAGTTTTTTATTAAAATTTTCAAAATTTCACCAAAATCATCTTTAGTCAATTATCTAGGAAGCACTTTTTTTTTTGTGCTTAACTTTTTTTAGTTTTGAAAATATTGACCAAAAAGTGCCAAAAAAATGTTTTTTATCTCAAAAATCACATTTTTGGCACTTTTTGGTCAAAATTATGTTTGTTAGCTTTGTTCAAAAAAATTGGGTCAAAAAAGTGTTTTTTTTGTGATTTTCTCAAAAAAATCAACCTTTTTGGTCAAAATTGATGCAAAATTTGGATTCTCTGATCCATTTCCTTTCCAAAAAGGTATACTTTTATATACATTTGAGTCATGGTTCAATAATTACAGCACTAACAAAATTCAACAAAAAACTTCCTTAAGTCCCCCCTTAAAACAACTGAACCATGACCAATTTGATTTCATTGTAAAGTACTAATAGGGTTAAAATCCTGAAAATCTGAGATTAATCCAATGACAAATAAGACCGCTAGCATAATTTGCGTAAACAATGTCATTTACTAGTCTGTATAATGGGATTTACACATACCAACCAGAAAATGAAATGGTTTACATTTCAATACTTTACATTCATAAACATTGTAAGTCATCTATCAATAGCACTAGCAAAGATTAGTTTGGTATTCCTCTTATTTCTGGCACAAACCATTAATAGCTATATAATCCATCCACAAATTTGATGCATGGATATTTCTGTGCAATGTCCAATGTTGCTCAGTGTTCTCATGAGTAAGCCTCAGCATGTAGGAAAGTTGTGGTAGGAAAGCACCAATCATGTCAATTGCGTATATTCCAATCATTGACAGAGAAAGATATTTTAGACTTGTAAGTCAACTTACCACTTAGTCAAGTGTGAGCATGATAAGAATTAAAATAATTATTATTTAGCATGACAAGAATACAGATAATTTGGGGTTTTTTTTATTGGAAACTGTGTAATTTTATGCCGCAGAGAAGAAAAGATGATTTTTACATAATGCCGCAGTCAGACAACCTGAGCTATGCACTGCCGACTGGAATCAAATTCGGCAGTCCTGCATAGGTAAAATATTATTAAGTAAGCATCTGTTTAGGAACTTTTGAACTTTTATTGGAAAACGACCTTTCGTCCCCATATGGGGCAAATAAAGGCTTAAACACAGTACAATCTTAATATTATAGCTAACACTACTAACTAAAACTACTAACTAACACTACTAACACTAAATACAGAACAAATATAATAAAACTGAATAATTTGAAAAACGGATGAAATTTGAGGGAAGAATAAAAATAAATAAAAATAAATAGGAATTGAGGCTATGGTAGCCTAAATTTGTTGGAAATTTCTTTAATGAATTTACAAAGATTAATAATATCGGTACGGTTGTTTGAATTAAAAAGCTCATACATTTTGATTGTATTGCAATGAGTGATACATTTTTGGTCAATGAATTTGATTCTGAGTTGATGAAAATACTTGCATTCAAAAATGTAGTGATATTCATCGCCAATAATATTGTCATTACAAATAGTGCACACTCTGTCATTATGAGTTGTATTGTAATATCTACCAGTTACAATGGCCTATTTAATTCAATCTATGAAGTAAGCTTATGTTTACTTTGATTCCATGCATGGTCATGGATGATGGAGTAGGCCTGAGCTTATGTTGTAGTTACTCTAAAGCTTTGTAAAACTATTTCAAGATGTGAGTGTCACATCCATGAAGGTATCGTGTATAATGCCTGCATTCTGGAGGCAAAACCATTTAACAGGTAGGTTAAATGATCAACAAAGTCTGATAAAGGATACATCTGCTATGTTATTGTGTAGATGAATTAATGAAATTTGAACATTGGTGGGGACAGTCACCAACTTTATCATTTTGGAATCTATTTTGATTATTTTTGTACAACAACACAGAGCATGTACCCCTTTTCAGTCAAGAAAACACCTAGACGTTCAATTCAACAAGAATATCTTTCAAAAGGAAGAACGCTGTCCTGAAAAGTATATCTTATAAAAAGGATGGTAGCTGTTCTCTCAAAGTGCAATATTGCTATGATAATTTTGCTATCTTCAGTAGATAGCAGGTACATGACATGACATACATGACAATTTCAACTGATAAATAATTATAAAAACATGGAAATATCATTAAAATGATCACAAAATATTTCAAATGATTAAACTGTTCAAGGTAACAGTTACTATTCCAGCACATTTCAAGAACATTCAGCACAATATTATTTGTCTTAAGGGTGCACTAATAATAATAATAATAAAAGACATTTTTGAGCGCCTAACAGCAGATAAATTCTCTAGGCGATTGAAGAAGCACTACACTAAATGGGGTATTCCCTACTCTCAAGAGGTGTGGCCATGTGTTTTGAACTGACCACCCAAAAAGAGTGGCGGCGTTGCATTTTTGGTGACGAATCATCCATCTCTCTCTATTAACTCAACAACTATATGGGGTAGAGCTATGGTTTAGGTGTCATTTGAAAGCTTATTTATCTAGCTACACTGTGTGAATAAATCGGGTACTTCTATAACTGTTTGGCTGAGATATGATTGATTATATTCCGAAAGTCAGGTGCGGCGGTGGCGGTGGCGGCGGTGACGGTGGCGGCGGTGACGGTGGCGGCGGTGACGGTGGCGTTGTGTACAATCTCTATGGGGAATATAATCAATGTTCCCAATTCTACGTTCAAATTACAATAACTCCTCATATCTGTATGGTACAAACATGATTTTGCTCTCATTTTATAGATTGTTTTATATTCTTTAAGTTTCTGTTTCAACAAACGTGTCAACTATTACGTAACAATTGTAATCACGAATCGAGTGCATTGTCCTTGGCTTTTTCCCTATTCAATACACAGTGAACTTGCCCTAATTCATCGGTTTTACATACATGACTATAACAACAAAATTATTCAACCGATTGTGGCAAAATTATACATTTTGGAAAGCTCTCAAATAGGGGAATTCAAAAATCTTGCTTAAAATAGGATAGGGTGAATAGCCAAAAAAATGTATGTGTACATTCTAATAAATTTGAAATGTAAACGTTTGTGCTCATTTACTTCCCGAAATAGTATCTTTCAACAAGTTACCCTTGACAACCATTGTGTTATGATGGGTAAATTGCATGAGGAACTAATAATATGCACAGTAAAATGATGATTGGGATAGGAATAAAAAAAATATTGAACTTTAATAAAAATATGAAAAAAAATCGATATTCTTTGAACATTCTTAATCACAACATGTTACCATTAGGTCCTATGAGATTACCGTTCAGAAAATATATACTTTTTATGGTAGTTATTGTGATATGCTAATTCGAATCTCAGATGGTGTAAAATGTAAAAATCTGGGCAACGGGAAGGGGGCGAGTTCAAAACACATGGCCGTGTTTAAAACTAAAATCGGAAAGTATGCATGGCAAAAACCTGAATTTAAAAGACTTGACAGCAATATAATTGCTCAAATGCCTAGGATTTTTGATTAATTAGGATTTAATGGGACATCACCTACATGCACACGGACTATAAAATGTGAATATCATCTAAATCAATTTTGAGAGATCTTTCAAATTTGTGTTTTTTACTGGAAATATTGCCAATTACGGTGACATTTCCAAGCTCGTCAGAGATGTAGTCTGCTCCATGACCATTTTTTTTGGAAAATCGAGCAGGCTAACCTACCTATTTTTTGAACTTTTTGGTGAGAACGCGAGATCATCTTTAGAGAAAAATCACTCTACCAGGTCTAATTTCGCAATTTAGTTGTCTAAAACATAGTTTTATATCAGTATTTTTGTACATATCCCCTATGATGCTCTAATTAGTAGTGTTCACTCTGTATTGTTTTAATGATAATGCAAAGCTCAATGTGTATTGTTAATAATTTTAAAATTCCCTTGAAGTGGTGCCCCGGGTACTTGCTGCACCTGCCGACATAAAATACGCTGCCCAGTGGCGTAGCTCAGGGGGGGGGCAGGGGGGGGGCAAATGCCCCCCCTGACGGAAAAAGCCCATTTGAGCCCCCGCCCCCCAGCCCCTCTAAAAAATAAAAAAAAGGAGAAAAAAAAGAAAATAGGAAAATAATGATAAAAGACCGTGATTACGGGTGGTTATTTGTGTGTATATTTAGCCCAAATAGTCAAATAAGGCAATATAGTACGTGTACTACATGTACCGTGCGATTTTTTTTGACCGTGCGAAATTTTGTGAGCGATTTTTTTCGACCTTGCGAAATTTTTTGAGCCCCCCCCCCCCCCCCCCCCACTTACGTGAAATTTCACGATTTAGTGACTTGGAAAAAATTTGGGGCAACCTTTTACGAAAATTCCAGAAATCTTGCCCCCCCTGAAAAAAATCCCAGCTACGCCACTGACGCTGCCCTCGCAGAATTAGCATTTCTTCCAAGCTTTGTTCCATTCTAAAGGGTGTATATCCGTTGATATGTTGACGTAAAGAGGTGATACACCGATACGTGGTTTAGGATAAAGAAGATTACTCAGCCCATCATTAGAGAATCTGTCCTTGGCGGAACCAAAGAGACAACTTCTGTAAAATTCAAAAAAGGGTGGCACAAGGAAGATGAATGAATGAAAAGGTGAATAGGTGAATGGATTAATTGATAGGAAGGGGAATGAATAGGTGTATGAATAGGTAAATGAATGAATGAAACGCTGCGATTATTTGCAGTTGAATTTCATCGAGACATACAATTATAAATAACTACAAGAAATATGAAGAGTTGTGTGTGAGTGCCAAAAGGAGTGCTGAAAACAGTGGTTGTAGAAGAACAGCTAGATTAGTCGGGCGGGGATATCACTGGCGGATCAAGGATTGAAATTTACGGGGAGCTGACACCAACAAAAATCGTAAAAGGGCCCAATTTTTTTTGCCGTCAGCTCGTGAAATTCTGCTAAGTGGGGGGTGGGGGGGGGGGGGGGGGGGGGGGGGTGGGGGGGGGGGGGGTGTGGGGGGGGGGGGGGGGGGGGGTAGCGATGTGGTTGTCCCAAAACCGGCAAAAAAAATTCGCAGGGTACAAGTGGCAAACCACCGGAACCTACCTATGTCTCTGTAAAAGGTAAAGTGGTACACAAAAAAGGTATATTGTCAAATTTTACGGGGGGCGCGTACACAAAAAAAGGTATATTTTCAAATTTTACGGGGGGCGCGCGCCCCCAAAGCCCCCCACTGTATCCGCCACTGCATATACGTGAAAGGGGTTCTTGCACCCCCACCCCCCAGGACTCCACCAAACCAACATTTTTGACTTCCTTTTTGACTAGGATGTTACCAAAAATAATTTTGGGGGGGGAAGGACATCGTTTTGTTTTGTTACTAAATTTGGGGATTTTCCAGGGATATTTCCAAAACGGCGACCGTAGCGAATTGTATTTTGCACGCAAGTCTATGGGATAGATTCTGTTAGAGACCGATATTAACCGACTGATTGTAATTAATCGTACTGTGGGCCACGCCTATTTATAATCTTAACTGAAAGATAAAGACTTTAACTTGCATTTTCATGAAAAAACAAGCGTGGCCCACAGTACGTTTTTTAGCAAAAAGACATTAAACTACGTCTATTTTGACAGTTTCCCTTCAAATTACGAAAAACCCGTTACACCGTTTTAGTGTCTCTTCAACAGACTTTACTTATCACTGAGTAGCATCGCAATACGTCGTTATACCATACGAACACAGACATCGACAAAGAGACTGATCGAATTATGATCGGTCACAACAAATAAAATGGAGAACTGTGATGGATGGGTGGATGTTGTTGACAAACGCACGACTGGATTTAAACAATTCTACATGTATAAATAAGCTATAACTGTGATTGTACGACAGATGGGTTAACATCACATGATAAGGTGAGTTGAAACACGCACATATGAGAGTCGTAACAATTGATTTGATGTGCTTTTCATAGCCAAAGTTAATAAAAGTGCCTTGCCCTTGGCTTTGCTTGCAGAGTCTCCGAATTCGGAGGAATGCAGAACTTGTCCATTGCACTTGCAGCAAATGTGTGATTACAATTAGTTATTGACTGATTGATCACTTGATTCTGTGGATTTTAATCATTTGGGCAATGGACGTCTGGCTAGACGTCCCGTAGCTCAAGTACGCAGCTTGCTCAAGAGTCAAACGGTAAAACCAATATTAAATGAAAATACGCTGTATACATGAATGTATTATAATTATAGTATAGTACATGTATAAGTATTCCATACTATAGTAATGCACTTATCAATTGCATCCCCGTGGATAGCGGGGATTAGGGCCAGACGTACAAATTGCTAATGTGACGTCCCGGGTACAGTTGTGTCATGCGTGTACGGTCCCCGCGGGCGGGGCACCATTTTTTGTACGTCCCCGCTACACTATCATGGGCCGGGACAAAAGTGTACGGCGGCGTACAGTCCCACCCCATAGACATGGGTCAAAGTGTACACCCCGGCTACTGTCCCTATGTATACATTTTGTGTACCCTAGCCTAGCGCCCGCCCCGCTACACTGGCCGGCCATTCCCCGGCTTATATTTTCGTACGTCCCCGCTACTATATTATTTACCATAAACAACATTTGATACCTTGACGGATTAAAGCGTATAGTATTAGTGGCGTACCCAGCTTTTCAGCAGCTGAAATCTTGATAAGTGTTGGGGGGGGGGGGGGGGGGGGTAGCGATGATGTTGTCCTAAAAAAACGGCTGAAAAAAAATCACATAGAAGAAATCGCAAATCTACTGACGGAAGCTCAAGTTTACCGACGGGGATATTTCAGGGGGGGGCACCTGCCCCCTGGGTACGCCACTGTATAGTATACATGAAGAGACTCATTAATTCGCATCCCGGCTAGTGGGGGCACCTTTTGTACGTCCCCGGTACACGCCCCCACATAGCCAGGCAACGTTTGTGTACGGTCCCCGCCATGTCCCGGGTCCCCCAGGCTGCGGATACAATTGATAAGTGCATTTTATAGTATAGCCTTAAAATACAATAGGAATCATAGGGGTAATTCAGTATAGGTCGACCCAGTCATTTTTTGTTGTTGTTTGTTTATAAAGAGCAAATGTGAACAATCGCCCAACAGACATTAACAATGTTAATGAACTGAGTGATTACAAATCAAACGGGTAACTCTCAATAGAGAGCTCTGATAGGCCAATCAATTGGTTCACTGCAACTCAGAAAATAATCAAAAATACAAGTAAACACAATTGGGCAAGTAAAAAAGCCAATGAAAGTGGCGTGGGACAGGAATAGGATAAACACCCAAACATAGAGAATAACATCAAAAAATAAGATGAAAATAATGACCGGTACTTTGTGCTGTTTGCCGTTGACAACAAACCAGACGTTTTAACTACCTATCAGTTTTACCGTTACGCTCTACTCGCCCACCCATGGGATCGCGTCACGCTGTGTACGCTATGCAACTGTAAGAGACCTTTGTTTACCTCTTTGGTTTGTGGTCAACAGCATATATGTGACGTCACTCCGGGGCGACCTATAGGTACAAAAATGTAGGTCACCCCGGACCTCGGTCATCCAGGTATTTTTGTCATTTGTTGTTGACAATTAACAAAGCAAAACATTTTAACACATCAGTGTCCACGCTCTACTCAGCCATACACAAGATCGTTCCAAGATCATGCGAGGCAGTGTAAGCGACTGTTGTTTATATCGGCAAACGGCATGTGATGTCACTCCGAGGCGAGGAAAAAAAACCCTCTTTTACAGGCCCTACCGACCCACTTTTTGCGTTTGTCAAGATTTGTGGATACTTTTTCTCAAATCATGTAAAATCAGCCATTTTTTGGCCAAAAATATGGCAAAAAAAAATTTCCACTAATTTATTTTTAAAAAATCAACATTTATGCAGATTTTGGTGACATTTTAGGTACAAAAATGGCCATGCATTTTGAACTCAGCAACATTTTAAAAATGTGAAACCTTTTAAGAGTTGATTTTTTTTCGGTTCAGACTGAAGCCTGTCGGTTGAGATTGCCTCTGTCGGTTGTGTGAATGTCAATAACCGTCATCGGTTGTGTGATTGTCAATAATCGTCGTCATTTGAGAATGGCATTGTTGTTTGATATTGGCACTGGTCAGTTGCGACTGGCACTGTGTCGGTCTTTTGAAGAGCTTGTTTTTTCACGCCAGTTTTCAGAAACCATGTCATGTCACAATACCCAACACTCAGGACACAAATCGGAAAAGTGCGACGTCGCCACCATTTTTTTTTTTGGGGGGGGGGGGGGGGCGGCCTAATGTCTTTACTTTCTATTTTGATTCTATACTTTAGGGAGGAGGAGGGCATGACATATTTAAAATTAATAGATACATGTACTTGATACAGGTTCATGGATACATTTTAACAGTAGTGAAATGGAATGAATAAATTGAAATATAACTTCATTCCTTTTAATCCTTTTTCAAAATGCAGAATTGCAGAAAGATACCGACACTGAGGGGAAACATCCAGAAAAATACCCTGTACAAAAACGTAATGAAGATTTACACAAGCTGACAAGCAGAGTGCTCATCATTTTCTGCAGTAAGTATAATTAATTCTGGTTGTTACGCCAATGATGAAGGCTAATTAGGGATGCACCATTAGACTTCAAGGGGGTAGGAAGTTGGATTCGGGTGGATTTTTCTCTCTTTTTTTCTGCGGCGGCAAGTTTTTGTTTGCTGCCGAAGTGTTTTGTTTTAATAATAATATGATACCTTTATATTGAGTTGGATTGGCAAAGTTGGGTGGGTGGGCAATTTTTTACTCATCAGCAGTGGCGTAACAGCCGGGGGGGCAGGGGGGGCACAGTGCCCCCCCTGAAGGTGCTCAGCAGGAAATTCAAACCTACCCACCAGGAAAAATGAGGGGAAGGGAAAAGAGGAAAAGAAGGGGGAAAGGAAAGAAAAGAGAGAGGTAGAGGAAAAAGGGAGGAAAAAGAAGAAGGAAAAGGGGAAAAAAAGGGGAAAGAAAGAAAAGAAAGGGAAAGAAAGAAAGAAAGATTTTTTTTGACCGTGCGAAATTTTGTGACCGTGCGAAATTTTGTGACCGTTCCATTTTTTTTGTGACCCTACCCCCCCCCCCCCCCCCCCCCCCCCACTTACATGAAATTCACGAGGTGACTGACTGGGGAAAAATTTGGGGCAACCTTTTACGAAAAATTCCGGGACGGAATTATTCTAACCAGGAAATTTTTGGGCTGTGCCCCCCCTGACAACCAACCTCTGTTACGCCCCTGCTCATCAGTGAGTGAAGGTTTTTTGATTGCCTGATAGACTGATAGTGGGTGAAGGTTTTTTTCTTCAAAAACTTCCTCCCTCCCCCCCCCCCCCTCCTTGAAGTTGAATGGTGTGTCCCTTAGGAATGAGTTTCATCAGCAAATTGCAGACTGGGAAGTGGGAACTGACAAGACAGGTGCCCTGCCTTACCGGAATGTAATGGAGACGTCACAATGAGATTTGTGCATGCACGTCACCCCAAGTGACAGCTACTGTGGTCCATGACCGTGGGTGACATCAATTGATGTGCCAAAAACAGTGGTGGCACCAGCACCAACATTTAAATGGTTCGGTTTTAATTGATGCCACTTATTTATAATGTTAATCCGACTAGTAAGACCCTATATTAAAATAATAAACATTTAGATAAATTCATAACCACCACCAATAAGGACTTCATCAAAAAATTGTAAATGTGAGTAACCAAAATCATATCAGTAAAACATGCTAAAACCTTAATTTTCTAAAGTGTTATTTATCACTAATAATGGTTAAATAATATGTTATTTCAATTTGTCAAAGTCAAGATTATTGTTAATTTAAAATGTATAAAGAATCAAATGCTAGTAAATCATGGCTGGACAAAGTGTAAGATGTGTTACAGTAACATGTGTTACTGAATATTTTGCCATTTAAAAATTAAAAAAATGAATTATTGTTATTATAAACCTTTTATATTATTTACTTACAGTAGTGACCGATTAATTGTAGATTGTTAGGTTTTAGAACTATAAAAGCAAAACAATGTTGGGTATTTTTAGTGCGTCTTTGCGCGTAATGCGTGTTACCGATATTCGGAGTGGTCTCGCATTAACACGAACTGCTGATCTTTCATGTTGGGCATTTGTTTACATATATATACAAATGATGAAAACTTAATTCAAAATATTCTTACAGAGATGTAGAGAATGGAAATTAAAGAATGGCCCGCTAAAACGTAATACGAGTTACCATGGAATCAGCAATTTCATGATTTTGAACTAATTCTTTATGCTTGATTGTTCATTCTTGTAGGATTCCTGCCAGGATCCTACCAACTTAGTCCACATGCAGGACTCTGTAGTAGACTTATGGGACCCAGCCATGTTTGCCAAAGCAGATACATTGTAAGGACTTAATCCTGGAAGATGTCTCCAACAAGTTGAGTGTCATGCAAAGGAAGATCATGATTTACCTTGAGGATTGGGGGATGTCCATTCTTACTCCTACAACTATATGTGAGTTTGAACTCATTTTGATTTAAATGAGCATTCAAACAGGGTCAGAAATTTGAGAAGAATCCAAGAATCCATTCTCGCCGGTAAAGTTCTGAGAATCCAAGTTGATTCTTACATCTAACATGCTATTGAATGGAGTAAAATTCATAGATTCTCATGCACCCTTTGACAAATTTCTGAACTTGTTAAATATTGGACAGCTTTAAACCGTTTCAAGATCTTTACATTTCTGCATTAATTGATTAATTAAGATGCTTTGCATGTGAATTAATCTTGAATCTAGTCACATCAAAAAATATTTGTCCAGCCATTTTACAATAACCCGACATTCTATATTTGGTCAATTGTTTTGGTAATCATTTGGTAGATGCAATGTCCATATGCTACACGTATATCAAATCTATGATCTTATTTCTGAAATCTTGAATCTACAGCCAGGCTATATTTTTGTGTGGAAACCGGGGGATCGGGACAAAGTATGAAATTCTCTTTTCATTGAGCTAACCTGTCAACGCCTCAATGGCAACGCTCGACCTGGCAGTGAATTCGTATTCACATATCAGCTCGGATGATAACGTCATTGAATCAATGCTAGCATACGTGTGGACATTGTTTTTGGCTATATAGTGAATCGTAGTGCTACGGAAGGTTAGGGTTAAGGAAAAGTTCAGGGTTTACCTATCAGGACCCAAGCATGTGCCCAACACCTTCCAAATTAAGAAACATTTTGGCTAAGGTACAAAAAAGCCACCCGGCAAACCGGGTCGGGTCGGTCAGGGTTTTTTCCATTCATATTTTCTCTTTAATGTTTAATTTTTTAAAATCTGTAAATATTGATTTAAATTGGGATATTCATTTGAATTTGTTTGCACCATCAACAGCAATATTCAACTATGAAATATTTGTTATGCAAACTCAAACTAATTTTTCACAAATTGAATTATGTTCCTTGATTCTGTTCTGACATTGGATTGGACGTAGAATGTTAAGATTCTGAGGTATTTATTGCATTTAAACAGTGCCTTTATTAATGCTACAACCCATTTTAAAAAGTAAATAATATTCAAACATTTTACCCACACAAAATAATGTTAAGATGATTTGACCTAGAACTCAAAATAACCACATTTTTTCTTCCTTTTTACAATATTGATTTTAGGTTGCATTATCAATCTCCAAATGGATGTGACTAACTGTCAAGCATTGGATATCGTACGAAGACGAATGACCTGCACTCAGTGGGACACAGGGATCAGAATGACCAAGGGATTCAAATTTGTCTGAAGTGTGGATGGAACAGGGAACATGATGGCCAAGGGACTTCACATTGGGATGTATAGATGGAATTAACTAACAAATGTATATGTTTCATACATGTAGCTATATTTATGGCATTGGGCAATGCAGTGATGAATCTAGACTCTATACTATAGTCTAAGAGACCAACGTTTTTAAAGATGCATATCATCAGCTGTTCTGATCACTGAGGTACATGTATATATTATTACATTACCTATGTGTAAAACCTTTGAACAAAGTTATACCAATTGTAGTATTGAAATGGAATGCCATCTTCCACAGTGAAATTTACTTGGAATTTTGTGTCGGGAGCAATTTCACTTCTAGTCTAGTCAAGGCAAAGGAAACAAACAATAGAGAATCAGTACAAACGAAGGAGGAGTGTAGATAACAAGGTCAGAACCAAACATAATAGTAGGTTGTATGGTACAGCAATCAAGAAATGCTCTGTGCATGGTATTAAACAGTACCTGGACATACATTTTGTTGATCAAGGAGTTACATGAGTCAATTTTGATTACTGGTTATGGTTTTGATTAAAAACACACACGTGGGGGTGAAAAAGCTGGGTTTTTTTTGTTTGGCATCAGTTAATTCAAACACAATGATGCAGCTTTTAAAGGAGGGCTCCCGCAATCACAACATTATTGAGCATTATATGTTATAAAAATAATTATCGAGCCAAAATTGTATGATTATATAGATTAAAGAACAAAAAATTGTTGATCTTATCGTATACGATTCCCCAGCGTCCCATGCGACTAGTGCACATCATGACCGTGACATTCACGATGGCAAGGGCGCAGTAAAATTGGAAGATGTGACGTACTTGTAAACAAATAATTAATTGACTAATCACGGCCCTAATCAACAAGACCACACGCTGCGTTGAGAATGTTTTGGAATTACACACTGCATGCAAGGACACGCTCAACCTTTGAAATGATCGCGAGCGCTCGGATCATTCGCTGTGATTGACAATTTTGATTTTAGTGACAAAACAAATAAAAACTGCTGCCATCTCTCAAAGTCCTGGTGTCGATGACTTCATGGTTATCAGTGCTCAAATTTGTGCATGCATTGTATAACTACAAAAGTATGAGTTGATCAACACATAGATTTTCAATCACCAAGAATTTTTAAAAAAAATGCATGTTGAGAGATGGTGGTTTATATTCGTTTTTGTCATAAGTGTGGTGTTTTACTCTAAATTTGATATAATACAAAAGTTGGGCTCAGTAGTTATTTTTCTAACATATATAATGCAAAATGTTGTGCTTGCGGGACCCCTCCTTTAAGAATTAGCCTACTTGTTTCTTATTGCCAGAAAATGTAATACACTAAGTAGCTTTACTCACTGTCACCTCAAATTAGGAGATGTCAGCATATTCAAATCATAGGTGTGTGCTAAAAGACTGATATAATTTGTCTTAAATTTGAATCACATGTGTGGTGTTTACATCTTGAGGTGACACAAACTAAAGTAGTTCTGTAAAAAGGCAACAAAGAAGAAACCACTTTTCTATTTAAGGCAAAATGGCGATTTCTTTTCTTTTTTTGGGAAAAAAACCGAAGCCTTGTCAGATTTTCACTACTAAGTAAATTGCAAATTTGTCCATCAAAATGTGTGAATTAAACAAATATGGACAGTCATTGTTCAGAGCAAAATTAAGGTTAAAAAACTGTTAATAAATAAGGTGACATAATACCCTGTTAAAAGGGACCTCTCGGGTTGGGTCATGGACCTTTTATGCCCTCAAAATGACCGTATAAATCTGTAGACATTTCCTGACAAGAAAAGACATTTGGTTAGTATTCATTGGATGAGAATATTTTCATCAATTTCTAAAAATTGGATCTATAGAACAGGGTTTCTTTTTTTCCAGCATCTAAGGTGACCAAAAAAACCTGCCTTGATCTACGAGCAAACTGACCACTCAGGTATGGTCGCCGGGTTTTCTAGTTTGTTTTATTTGAAAATATAAAAAGAATTGGCTCGATTGGGCCTGTAGAACAGGGTTTTCTTTTGTTGCCTAACAGATATTGTCGTTGAACAAGTTTCAAAGATGGTATACTATAAAAGTGGAAATTTTGTGTGTGTAAAAAAAGAAAAAGTGTTCGTGCTTCGCAAATTTTGAACAAGTTTGCATGTTTTTATCTTTGAGATTTTGAGGTTCCTTACATAGACCTACATACAAAAGGAATATATTTGTGCATTTTTATTTTTGTGCTTGCTGATCTTAGCGCGAAAATAAATGTAGCGCGAATATATTCTTTAGTTGGATCAGTTCCAAATTAATG
>JAYJML010000699.1:0-15000 GCA_035610835.1 Ophiura sarsii | reverse complement strand
CATTTGCTTTATACGTCAAGGAGGGTAAAACATTCATCAATTTAATTTAATTTAATTCCCACCTTTGGACATAGACACTGTTGGATTGTATATGTTATAGTATCATTTTACCTACGTTGTGTTTTTATTATCATTGCACTGTAATACATTTGTCGTATACCGCGATAACACTGTTTATATCAACATTGCACATGACATCAGCGTCAAGAGGCAGAGTGACTGCAGCTGTAACACATCCTTCTCATATTAAAATGATTTAACGAAAATAAATTCAATGTGGCAACAAAAAACACTTCGGATGGTAACACTGTTTGTGAATTGAACAAAGTAAAAAAATGATGATTCAGAAGTTGCTGTAGGTCTGCCCGTTGCAAGCGATCGTGAATCCGGTTCAGTGGTTGGTGTTACTGAAGATGCGGTACTTGCTGATGGTGTGGTACTAGCTCAAATTGTGGTCACAGCTGAAGCTGTGGTAGTAGCTGATGATGTGGTTGCTGAAGGTGTAGTAGTAGTAGTAGTAATAATATAATACTAATACAAGCATATACATGTATATAGCGCTTAGTCAAAGGGGTCAAAGCGTTTTACAAAGTTAACAAAATAAAAACATTACACAGCAAAACATATTAAAAGGAATACTTAAAGAAAGATGCGTAACATCCAGTTGGTACAATTGTTCGAGTGGCAAGAAATGATGATCCAGTAGTTAAGAAGTTGTAGTTAGTGCCTACAACTAATTAAACAAACAGAACATTGTTCAGACATTCTCTTAAACATTTAACATCAAATAAAGATAAGATATTTTGGGTGTTTTCGGACTAGGCTGTGGACATTTCATGAACTGAAATCGCTGCCATTGTGCGTCTTCTGTAAACGAACTGCTGAGGTAGGGCGGTCGGTCGGGCGTGTTTGTTCCACCCTTCCATACAGAGCTGAATACAACGTGTCAAGACACGTGATGTAACATTTACGAGCAGACGCCTCAGCCAAATTAAAAATCCGCAAAATCCTTTGCATTACACAATTCTACAAGAGTCATTCAATAAGTTCTACCTCCTACCTTATAACTTGGCTATTATATAAGCCAGTCTAATGAAATATTCCACAATTAATGCAGTGAAAATATAATGTTTGTCAACATATCTCCAAAGTGTATAACCGTTCTAAATTTCAGATATCGCTTTAACAGATTATAAACAATAACAGTGACTGATTTTATATGAACACATATGCCGTTTGATTACCCAGAACCACACCAGGACAACCATTAAGCTTAACTCTTCCCTATAGGAAATACTGCAACAGTCATATTTGCTTTCCATATCAACTGAGATTATATTCAATTTAGGAATACGAGGAGGGATTTCAGGTCTCTCCAAGCGATGATGTTCTAATTAATCAAGTGTTTTCTATCTGTGTGATGATTCTGAACATTGCACATGGTCAAAAGTCACAAACTGGTCCAAAAAATGTTTCACTTCTATAATAATGTTGAGAAATGCACCAATTCTGACGAAACGGGACAAAACTTAAGTTTTACATACTTAATGACCCACAAACTATGATTCAAGGTTTTTCATTTTTGCAAAAAAGAATCAAATTATACAGGGTGTGTACAATTTTTACAGGGTGGAACATAAAAAAGTTGATCGTTTTTGCTCCTCACAAAATATTTTGATAGTTTGTACAGTTAGGGTTTAGCTGAAAATAGTCACCAAAATCAGAACAACCGCAGAAGGTGCTACCAAATTTGCTAAGAATCTTTTGCCCAAAATGTACACAGGAAAAGTACAGGGTGTCTAAAATTATGATGAAATAATGCATAAAATGAAGGTTTGTATATAATATTCTATGACATTTAGTTAGCATGGACTATTTAATTTAAAAGAAAATGGTTATCAAAATGAACTATATGAATATCGTTAAAGTTCATTTTATTTTGAATACAGGGTGGTCCAAAATAGGTCTAAATAGCACATTTTGCATAAATCTATGAAAAATTCTGTGAAGAAACACTTCTGGATTTTTTAGTTAAATGTTTTACTACCCAGGGTAGAAAAGGACCGAAGAGTCACACAAATGAAATAGAGAGACTGCGATTTAGCCATTGTTTAATCAATAAAATAAATGAAACTGTGTCACTTCTTTACATTAAAACACTCCCTTAATCGAACATCATATTCTAGTAGTGAATGTCTAGATAACAATTCAATATTAGTATTCATAGTAGCAGGCACATGTTATTAACACATATGAGAAGTTTGAAAACTTTCCTATGTATACTTTTAAAATGGCATCAATTTTTAAAGTTCTAGTTTTCCGCTATTTTGTGTAGAATACAATACGCATACCATACACATTTGTATGGTATGCGTATTGACGCCTAATGGCCATACACCCTTAGGGGGGTAAGGACCCAACTTCTATACGTTTTTATGCAGGAAAAAAAAAAGGACTTCAAAAAAGGTCCTCACATTTTTTGTTGTCCTCACATTGCCGGCTGGTAGGGTTCAAAACTACACACATGGAGTGTAACTTCAGTTTATAATATGTCCGATTTTCATGATCGAAACATTCTAACGACAGGTTAGGTATACAGTATGTTAACATGATTACAAAATCTAAA
The DNA here is from genome assembly GCA_035610835.1 of Ophiura sarsii. Lineage (NCBI taxonomy): Eukaryota > Metazoa > Echinodermata > Ophiuroidea > Amphilepidida > Ophiuridae > Ophiura > Ophiura sarsii. Next base: position 12,374 of record JAYJML010000699.1, on the reverse strand, counting down.
CACGACCCTAATATCTTTGATATTCATGATGCAAACAAATAGAGAAATGTGGCTCTTACCTTCCTCTTCGCAAAATAGTCCATTGATGCCTGTAGGACATTCGCAAAAAGAGATGCCATAAAGATATACACAATCACCGCCATTCTTACATCGGTTCACAGTAGGATCCACACAGTCTGGTGCTGCAATAAATAAACAAAGTAATAACATTTTTTTAAATATGTTTGCATTGCATCATCTAACAAAATGGGATGAAAATCAAATGTTTTATTTCCTTGTCACTCGTTGAATAACACTATCTGACCCGGAGGCGACTAAAATTCAATGAATAAAATGATTTTTTGAACAAATCAACTGATTTCACTAGGATCATGTACGAACGAAATAATCGCTTCCCGGAGGCATACACAGTGCTTACTTTAGTGTAACCGCTCGCTCCCCATCCACAACTGATATCAGCTTGAATAACAAAAGTCCACTGTAACCCTTTTGGGGTATAACACGACTGAATCTTGCTAAGATAATGTTCATTCTAAAGTGAAAAATAGTTCTAGTTCCATAAATAAATTCTTATAAGGCCTAACTTATTAACTATTGGTAATTTCGGTCATTTTTGTACCAAATATGTCAATTTTGACCATATTGTAGGCACAAAGTCAGGTACAAAGTCAGGGTACCGTAATTTCAGAAAATTAACGGATTTACGAGAGCAGCAACTTTTAAAAGAATCTGGATTTCTGGTCCAAATTTATCGGAAAAAATCCCGCTTTTAATGTTGAATCTTGCAACATGTTAAAGGTATTAGAATGAAAGTTCATCTGTGTTGGTGATAAATAATATGAAGCTAAAATGTCGATCTCAACACACAAGAAATAATTACCTCACCCCTCCAAAAGGTCAAGTTGAGTCATAGTCTGCTGATGATAGGTGTAGAAACACCTGAAAATTCCTAGTAATTATTTCTTGTCTTGAGATCGAAAGTTTAACTTCATATTATGTTAAAGGTATATTATGTGATCTTTCCAGTGAACGCCCTCAATTCTCGAACAAAATTGGAAGCAGGTTTTCTTGCAGATTTACATTTCTGATCATAAATCGTACATACATTACAAGTTAGAGGGCGATATGATTCTTACTTATCATGATTTTGAGGTAATTGTATCGTTCTGTAACTTGGAATATATTCATGATTTATGATCAGAAATGTAAATGAGCAATACAATCTGCTTCCAATGTTTGTTCGAGGATTGAGGGCGTCTCCTGGAAAAGATCACATAATATACCTTTAACATTTGCCTATAGACAATGCATTATACTTAGAACGCAAAATGAAGGTGTTCTGTGTATAACAGCTAAGCTTAGTGACATTGGTCGTGGATGGCAACACCACCGTGAAAATACATTGACGTTTCCGTAGTCAACATGATCAAGGGGGCACAGCACTAAATAAGTGATCTATTGGATTACACGTAAAATAGGGCTAAAACAGTATCGATGTTGGGGCCTTATATAGTAATCTTTTTTGTGTGGAAAGTCTCGAATGCTTCATTCTAATAAATGAAAAAATTTCAGACCGGACTCTCGCCTTCTGACCGCCTCCGACCATGTGATTAATATTGATCGGTAAAATAGAAAATCAACATTTTGCAATAATATCCTGATCAAAGTATTATAAAATGCTACTCTCACGCTAAACTGATTCCCAAAGGACCCCAATTAATCATAAAATCGTTTTTGTTTTTGCCTGAACTTACTACCATTACACAAAACGAGGAGTGATTTAGTGCTCTGCGCCCTCAATGGATCAATGACATTATTGGGTTATTATTTGGTAAATGTTATATTTTATGTCCCGATACTTTAATATCTTATCGGCCGAGTGCACCAATGGCGGGTAGCTGAAGAATAGCGTTAATTAACTAGGCTAGTAAGCTCACATCTGTTAAAGTTCATGTGCGGTAAGTTCAAGTGTTTCTATTCTCCTTTTATTACGAATGATATGGTGCCTGCATATGGTCCATGATGGTATGACTTAGGGCTGATATCCAAACTCTCAGCGGTGTTATTCCAGTATTACACCGATGTTATTCCAGTATTACACCGATATTCTATACAAATATCGGTGTAATACCGGTATAACATCGGTGTAATACCGGTGTAACATCGCTGAGAGTTTGGATATCAGCCCTTATCAGGGCCGTCAGCAACTTTTGCCCAAGGGGGGTGCGTTTTCACGATTTTTTACCGGAAAGGGGGGGGGTGCGTTTTCACGATTTTTACCGGAAAGGGGGTGCGTTTTCACGATTTTTTACCGGAAGTAGGCCTAGTAGTATGACGTCAGAGTGTTAGTGCTGCAGCACGCTGACGATGCGAGCGCCTTGGCGCGATGCCGCGAGCGCCTCTGGCGCGAAGCCAATAACGGGTGGGGTCCAGGGGCCCGCCGTTGGGCCCCTGAGCATTACAGCGAATTTAGGACACAATTTTCATGTATCTTGCCATCGTTGACCCCATTTTCCATTCATAAAACAACATGTTACCCTAAAAAAAAGAAGAAAAAAAAAGAAGAAAAAAAGAAGAGATTTTCAAGGGAGGTGCGTCCGCACCCAACGCACCCCCCCCCCCCCCCCCCCTTCTGACGGCGCTTATGTCACATGATTATTTGATGCTCATAATGTGTTAAATATATAGCGTTGGACACAATCAGTTGTAGTTTATAAATAAACAGTGTTCTCATGCTAACTTAGCTGAAATGTAATATTGTCTCTAAAAAGGTGTCGATGAAAAATATAGTGACAGTCAACATTTTAACCAAAAATTGGTACTTCTTGAGAATGTAAACTGTTGCGAAGTTTTAAAATCGGTATGTTATACTGAAACTACAAAATAGTTGGATTTATTTGAAGAAAATACTCTTTATTTTATAGTTTGGGATATGTATGTCATTTTCTAGTCTGCAATTCTAATGGATATGTATACTTTTAATGAGACGAAGTTGATTCTATCGTGTGACAGCCTATAAACAATAAGGGGAAAACCATTTAAATATCCGTAAAAATTGTGCCAAACATCTTTGTGAAAAAAATATTCAAAGCTAGATACCGAGTTTCTATAAATTGAAATGTAACATTTAACAATAATGACCCTAATAACAGCATAATCACGTGTTGAGATTAGTTATTTCTTTTTAAAATATGACACTACAACAAACTCAGTCATTATTGATAATAATTATAAGATCCCGTGAACTTATCCTCGTTATTAGTGAGCAAGAGGGGTGCCACGCTTATTAAGTACAGTATGCGAACCGCCGCTCTACTATTGCGAGTGAGAACTTTTATTCAAAACATAGTCTAACCATTAAATATTGTCGATACTCATGAATAAATAAATCTAACAAAAAAAGTAAATGAAGAAAATAAAGAAAGAAAGAAATAATAAAATAAAAAAATAATAATAATAATAATAAAAAATAAAAAATAAAAAATAAAAAAAAATAAATAAATAAATAAATAAATAAATAAATAAATAAATAAATAAATAAATAAATAAATAAATAAATAAATAAAGAAATAAATAAATAAATAAATAAATAAATTAATTAATTAATTAATTAATTAATTAATTAATTAATTAATTAATTAATAAATTAATTAATACATTAATTAATTATTAAATATAAGTTAAACCATTTTACTGTTCCAAATGGTTTAACTTATATTTTGCTCTGCATCGCATTGAGCACTCTGCAAGAAGATTGCTTCTTTACCAGTGAATTAATAAATTAATTATAAATAAATAAACAGATACATAAATAAATTATAAAAAAACATCAATAAATAAACAAATAAGAACACACTTAGTAAATAAATAAATAAATAAATAGATAACTTTTTCGATTTGATAAACCTGTTTTTTTCGATTCGATTGTTATAAACCAGGATTTATCAAAAGGAGCTGTGATAATCGAATTTCGATTGCCACAGGTTTTTTGTTGTTGATAAAGCTGGTTTATACAACTAGAATACAATCAGCGTGATTCATTATTTCATTAAAAAAGCGCAACCAAAAGTCAGAATAAATTGAAACAAGGAAACAATTATAATTCTGGTCAAAATTCACGTCGTAACATGTGAGTGAAAAAAAATCATCATACCACGCCACATCATAAAGGCCACATAAATTATGAAACAAACTTACACTTGCAGTATTGTCCTATATATCCAGCGAAACAATCGCAGTATCCATTTACGCAGGTCCCGCCATTTTCACACGATGTGGCAGGGCAAACAGCTGAAATTTTGAAGAAAAAATCAAAGGAACATCAGTAAAAGGTGACAATTTGAAATAGCTATAAACATGCAGAGTGTACGAACAGTCGCGCCACCCCATCTTAATTGTGTCACTACCTAAACTCTGTAAATTGCTACCCAGACAAACTTAGTTTAGCCCTTGCGGGGTCCTTGCCTAAATATATCGTATTTTTAGAGTGTTACTAAGGACAATATAATGTCTATAATCCGCAGAAAAGGCGTAAGGGTTATTTATACACTTTCTAGCAACATTCTCCCCTAAAAATAGTGTCTCTCTTTTACATATTTTAATGTCTACTGCTCTCTCTCTCTCTGCTCAATTTAAAAAATTAAATTGCGCCATACCAGGGACTCTATAATTATGGGAGACAAAATCTCGATTCCCTTGACCTTATTATAATTGGTCGAAACTGGGCATTGGCGGAGCCAGGGGAGGGGGCCTGGGGGGCACGTGTCCCCCGGGCCCCTGGCTCCAAAAAAAAAGGAGAAGAAAAAGAAAGAAAAAGGAGATGAAAAAGAAAAAGAAAGAAAAAGGAGAAGAAAAAAAAGAAAAAGGGAAGAAAGAAAATAGAAATAGTAGAGGGATAGAGTTCTTTATTGGTTACATATTAAGTTTCCATGCCCCCCCCCCACCCCTTTTTTGTACGTTTCCGGCACAGATCCCGGCATATCAAGGCAATAATGGCGTATAGCCAGAGGGTTAAGAAGGGGCCGACCGCTCCTTCTCCCCTGTCACCCAATTTTGCCATTGTCGCCTCAATTTTGATAAGAGAAATCATAGTTAAATTATGACGTTCAAATACAAAGATAGCATTTTTCGTTGTATGTGCCCCTTCCCCAAAAAATAAATTCATTGCAAATTAAGAAGATAGTTTGAAGCCAAAATGTACCTCAATCCTAGCAAAACCGAGTAAAATAGCAAAACATTTAACAATAAAAGCAGTGTCATAAGGCCAAAATACATCTCAAATGTGGCAAATAAGTATAAAGAAGCCAGGGGTTTTCTTTGCTGTGGCGTGCATGCAGGATCCTATTGATTTTAATCGGCGAACATTGGTTCGATTCCCATTTTTCATGTCTTACTTTATTTCATTTAAAAAAAATGGAGTATGTAGTGATATTAATGCCTAAATATGTTATACATGTTACTATTACTTATTTCTATTTCTTGGTATATATTACGCCACATACATAATCCAATTAGTATTAATTATTTCTTCAATTTCACTGTAGACCTATTATAGATCAAGACTCGTTATACAGGGTGAATGTGCACGATTTGAAGCGGCCATTTGACCTTGATGCGTGTATTGAACCATGGAATTTTTGTTGTTTATATAAAGCGTTGTTAATCTAATTTATCCTCCCAAAGTATGAAAGTAATCGACTTAAAAAAAAGCAAACTGTGGCAAGTTTCGTAAACTGACCGCGTTTTTCCCCATTCCAATGGGATTTACACACAGTAAAATTGGTTTTGCTAAAATGGTCATTATTATCACATTAATTGTCAAAATGCTTTTGTAAAATCATTCTTTTACTCTGGGATACCAAATCTGAATACAAGCATCACCTGTTATAGACCAAGAAGGCAAGAAGTCTTCAAGAAGTGGAGGCACGTGTCAGAGCCGAAGTGACAGGCTACAGCAACAGGGGAATGGTTAAACGAGCTGTTCGCAACATGTTGGACAGGGCGCACACATGTCTTCAGAAAAATGGTGGCCATGTCGAAGGAAGGCTTAACAAAACTTAATATCAGCAAACAACTAAATGATTTATATTTTTAATTGCAAGGAAGCTAACATTTGATTGTATGCCTTACAAAAACACCTTTAGCAGAAGACCGTAACTCATACCGTGTGAAGCTAAAGGCAAATGTGAATGACTTTTCAGTTCAATTATCAAGAAACAAAGTGTCTTCAGAACGTTTCATTTGTGCAATATTTTTAGCTTGTTAAGTATTATTTATTTCTACAATATGTTACTACATTAAGCTCATTTAATATACCAGGAACCTGTAATAAATTACAGGAACAACAATGCCTTTCTTGTAGACTCTCACTCCATATCATCATGCTGCTGCAATATTCATGTCTTATCTGTGTAAATCCCATTGGAATGGCGAAAAATGCGGAAAGTTTACAAAACATAGTACAGTTTGCTTATTTTTTAGTCGATTACTTTCATTTTTGGGGAGGATAAACTATATTAACAACGCTTTATACAGACAACAAGAATTCCATGGTTCAATGCACCCATCAAGGTCAAATGGCCGTTTCAAATCGTGCACATTTTTATTGTTGATTCACCCTGTATAGTGTAATAACATAAATTGGTTAATTCAGGTTATTAATATCTTAAATGCTTTCTTTGTTAATTATACAACTATATTTTGTTCTGATATTTTGATCTCCTAGTGTACTTTCGTGACAGGAGTATACAAAATTTAATAATGAATGTTATTGAAGACAATCTATGCTAATGGTCCTCAGCTAGTTGGCAGAAAGTACCACATATTTAATGAGACACTTTTAAACTTATCTAAATATGTATATAGGCCTATGCATTGAAATAGTCGATCATCCGGACTATCACTATACCTACACCTTTTTAAAAAAACCAATACCCAACGAATGTTAGGTCTATAGGGTCAAAGAATTTACAAATTATTGTATTAACTAATTATTTGTCTTTATATTAAGTTCCATCATTTAAAAACTCTTGATTCCTTGTAAAACATGGTATCACGATAAGAAAATCACGACATACAGTTGATGCAGAAGTTTAGTTTCGGCGAGTTAGACGCGTGTTTAAGTAAAACACATGTACGAGAATCGCGTTTAGTTAGACGCGTGTTTAGCTTAAAACCGTGTTTAACTATGTACGAGAATACGGGCATAGGAGATCAAAATATCAGGAAAAAAAGTATAATAAACCAGGAAAGCATTTAAGATATTAATAACCTGAATTAACCAATATATTTTATTACACTATAACGAGTCTTGATCTATATAGGCCTACAGTGAAATTGAAGAAATAATTAATACTAATTGGATTATGTATTACTATTAACAATAACAGGCTTACTATAGTGGCGTAATATATTCCAAGAAATATAAATAAGTAATAGTAACATGTATATAATATTTAGGCATTAATATCACTACATGCTTCATTTTTTTTAAATGAAATAAAGTAAGACATGCAAAAAATGGGAATCGAACCAGTGTTCGCCGATTTAAATCAATAGGATCCTGCATGCACGCCACAGCACGCCCCTGCAGTTGTAAGAGACGTGTTATCGCCGTATATTAATTAATTGATCGCTGTTCTGACATACCGGCACATCACAACTTAATTAAGTAAAGTGATGTGCCGATATGTCAGAACAGCGCCGAATTGATCGATTTGTTTATTTCATCATTAAAAATGTGCTTTTCATGCGATATTTCCACGCATAAATGTTGTTTGTCATGTTGCAATAGTCCTTATTTTGACAAAATAATGGTTAATAAATTCCCTTTAAAAGGGAAAACCCAGTATCAGGTAAAATCCCTTGCAATGAGGTGAAGACCATTTCGCATTCGCGGTTTCATGTTTATCGACTCACAGTTCGTAGTCCGATAGGTTCTATAATGCGAAAAAAAGGTTCTATAGTACAAAGGTTCTATAGTCTAAGCGTATAGGGGAATTTGGGGCAACTGGACCGTGGGGCAACTGGGCCGAAATGAAGGATTTTGTAATTGTATGGGCACACTGCTTTCTTTTGAACAGTACGACTTATGTTGAAACTTGACATATTATATCCTTACCTTCTACATTCCAAAACATTTGCAACTTTAGGGTATTTACACATGTGATATTCTCCAGATCTTTGAAGCCACCTTTGACTTATTGAAAATTCACAGATAGTATGGGCGATTTATGAAGAAGAGTTTAGATCATGTTTATACTTTATATAATTGATACATATGTAACAGTAAATATATACATGCAGTACAGTCATCTTAAGATACTAAGTGCATATTGCATTTGATGGGTGCTATATCGTATAGTGTGCTCGGGGACTTTTCGAAATGATTAAAACATAGGTTGTGGTTGTAACGACCGTATAATGGCGCATGTTGGGTAACTTGGGATATTGGTGGTTTGGTTTGCGATCAAAATTATCATTTAAAGAATGCTTGAACTTAACTCATTATCACGGGTATTCATTTGGTAGAGTTGCAAATAACAAAGTATACCATTTCTTATTTTATCTAAATACACTCTAAAGTCTACTTGTAGGGCCCGAAGGCCGTTATACGCTCGTAATTGCGAAATTAAAGATACTCACTGGCTACAGAAAACTGCGTAATGGCTAAAAACTAAAATGCAGTTTTGTCTTTTTTCTGAAATGTTTTGGAGTTATTGATTTTTATGACAAATGGTGGTATGTTTTAAAAAATGTTGGCTTAAAATTTATTACGTCAAAGGCGTGCTGGAATAATGTTTCATTTCGACAAAGTGCTGAATCATTTGTTGGGGCAAGTGGTCCGAAGGGGTATGGGGCAACTGGTCCACCTGTAAACACTTTATCAAAATTGTAAAATGTATTCTGAAAATTAGTTGTTAGTGTCAATAAAACATGACTCGGTGTTTAAATGTGAATAGAATATGAAATATGTCACATTCTTTCTAGTTCTTAGACATTTTGGGATATTTTGGGTCTAATACCACTATTTCTGCTATTAAATGATTACAATATGATACGAACTTGCTTTAGAATGGTTTAAAACCTGTGTATTATGAATCACATCTGTATTATATTTTAAATGGTGTCTGTAAATATATTTTCAATGACGAAATATCATGATTTGTGTATGTTATTCACTGCTTTTGTGTATATTAACCGTTGGGTCATCATTGTCATATTAACTTCCCCTGTAACATGAAAAGTTGGCTTAATATCACGATGGTTTACTAAATGATGATATATGAAGTAAATAAAATCATTAAAGAAAGGGGTATATATTAACAAATGTATGGAGCATCTGAATATCACAACCAGGTAACCATTTAACTAGGTTCATACCGTTTTATCTAATAAACGTGCAGTCGAAAATTTCGCTTGCTTTGTACACCATTAGTATTACTGCTATTTACACGTTAACCACGAAAACTGTATAAAACATGGGTTTCATGAGACATGTATCATTTTTACAAGTTAAATAATATGGAAATATGTTTATAAAGAAAATACTGCCTAGTTTCCGTGTTGTCATTCAATGATTTCTGTGTATACTAACCGTTGAAACATATATATAGGACCAGTTGCCCCAATGATGGGGTTGAACTGGTCCGTGCCAAGTAAAGTGTTCAGTTAGTGGTAATTGGCCTTTTGTTTGGATATTTTTTAACATTGATTATGTTATATGTAAACAGTTACATGGGTGATATTTTCATAGCAATTCCATAAATATTTACACGAGCATTAAGCTTTTATATCATGAAATATGCTTAACCGGACCAGTTGCCCCATCAATAATCTGAAAATAGTCATGATCATGTATTATAATCTGATTATGAAGAAAGGGTCTGCAATCCGAACATTAAAGCAGGTTCTGTAGTACAAATTTGAAATAGGGTTGTTTGACTCTATTCCGAAACATAGAAAAGTGTTCTCTAGTCTGAATCTTACTATGGGTTCTTTTTAGTCGATCTGCAGAACTTATTTAAAAACTGTAGGGCCTTTCATCTCACAATGGAGTATCTGATTATAGAACCATGTTCGTGTGTTTGATGGATACCCTTTTCAGCTTTCAGACTATAAAAATGTACAATATTCGGATTTAAGATCCTCTAATTATTCATACTATCTATTGAGCCTTTACGGATTAGTAAACTGCTTTAACACTTTTACAAATTTGGATTATGGAACTTAGTGTATTGTCAGATTATAGAACCATCGGACTTTGACTGCAAGGTGAACTGAATACACCGTAGACTTGGCAGGGGTACATTTTTGAATTGTCAAGAATCAACATTGATGTCATGCAAATCTCTTTGAAAGAATCTTAGGGACTGGGAGGACTCTTGGAATCCTTAATATTCTTAAGATGTGGTTGTTTTTTAAACAATCATTATCATTCTTTCAAATATAGAGTGATAGAGTCATAATTTCAGAAAGCTATCAATATCATGGGATTTTAAATAATTCAAAGAGTTAACAACTTTATTCAATCACAACGTTAAGGATAACACAGACTCAGATATATTTCTCTTTAATTTGGGAAATGTTATTTCAATTTCACTTGAAAGTGAAACTTGTTACAATCATAGAATATTTTGTTGTATGGCCATACACCCATTTGCTCTCCCTGTAGGCCAACTACCACTCCCAACACGTTTCGAGTACCCGTGCATCTCATATCAAGTAATTGAAAATATACTAGCCCCTTCCAAGTTCTTACAGCGAATATACCCTTAATCCTAGAGATCACACAGCCACTGAAATATACCCCCTTATTCGAGTAATCACGAAGCCTTTTAAATTGACCCTTTCAAACTTTGCATTAACTGTCATCTATAATTGCAATATGTAAATCCAAAGTGTGTTGGTGAAGAAAATGTGGTAACAAATATTTGAGAAAGGAGAAGACATCACCCTTGTTCATGTTTGATGGTGAAGTTTTACATACAAAGGTGGCACCCGAAAGTTTTTGGGGCCGCGGTGCATATCGGTTTGCGCTACACATTTCCTTTCAAAGAATAAGATCATTTAAAGCTCTTCTTTGAATGGAAATAAAAGTAAATTTCATAAGGAATTTCGGGTTATTATTATTGCTTGTTAGGGTCATAACAATTCCTATAACGTTGGTAAGGGAAAGGATCCTTAACCCAATTTTTGTGAAGCTGGTCATGATAGTTATACTAATCATCCGTATTAACTAAGTAACTTTACGATTTGAGAGGCGTTTTTTATAAGATAAACATAGCATCATCAACAATTGAACCGAGCCGCGATTCGTTTCTGGTATATGTTCGTTAAAACAGAAATTTAGACTGTCCGTGGTTGGAAAACGGCAAAATGCAAGTTGAAAATTCATATTTCAAATATTGTTCTCGTAAAAGCTTCTCACGTCAAAAGGATATAGGTCTCAAAATTGACAGACATGAAATTGTGAGTCTGAAAAAAAATCTTTTACGTATTTGGGCGCATATTGTGGGCATTATTCATTCTTCTGACAGAAATATTAGTTTTGACGTTCCCTTAAAGGGAAACTTTATTCATCCAATAAGATCACAGAGGGATGCATCAGTTTATGGCTGTATACACTACTAGTATGTATTGAGGTCATGTCACCAACCCACTATTACATGTCGATGTATTGATGGTGTGTGGAGGTCACACTCCCTGCTGATTTCTAAATGTTCATACAAAACAGTTTTAAGTGAAGCTATTTATAGATAACTCTGTCAAAGCATAGTTCGTTAGTAGTGAGAGAATTGGGTAAAAAGTAACATTTTCTTTCTGATAACTCTGGAAATACCCTATCGTTTTCCCTCGTTCGACCATTATTTTGATGTAACAGAGGCATGTGTTTGCCATTTTTGCCACTTAATTAATGTTTAGCCACAAAAAAGGTACATTTTTTACCACCAGAGTTAACCGGCAATCGGCCCCCTACCCATCAGAAAGCCAAACTATATGCCCAGATTACTGGGCGAAAACTGAACACCCACCCGATCGGCAACCGCTGAGACCCGACCCCTGGTCTAGTTGGAATACTTCTGAGATGGCGCAAGAAAGATGTCGCAATAATGGCGGACGTTGAAGCAATGTACTATCAAGTGAACGTTCCTCAGCAGCAGCGAGATATGTTACGCTACTTGTGGTGGCCCAATGGTGATTTGTCTCAAAACCTACAGGAATATCGCATGAAAGTTCATGTTTTTGGAGCGGTATCTTCACCCAGTGTTGCGAACTATTGCCTGAAGAAATGTTCCAGAGACGACCAATGTGACAAAAAGGTGGCAAATGCTATACAGACAGAGTTCTACGTCGACGATTTTTTGACGTCCGTG
>JAYJML010000523.1:0-27000 GCA_035610835.1 Ophiura sarsii | reverse complement strand
CGAACCATTTGGGTATTTCACATAACCACGCCTACTTTGTGTAACCGGGACTATTTTTTGTATGTAAATTGACTGTCTGTCAATTATACCGCATTCGTATTGGTCAATTATAATTAGAAATACTAAGGGACGAGCCATTTTTATTATTAGGGGGGTGGCATTGAAGTGTTTTGAAAACAACAACAAAAACTTAATATCTATCTACTACTATCCAGGCAAAAACAAACACATTTGACCCACTGCTGGACGAGTAAAAAAACTCTGCCCACATAACTCAAAGGGTAAACACTAAAAAAACTTCTCCGTCTTGCGTCTAAAAAAGATTCCCGAACCAAATCCCAAGCCGCCACCCCCGAAAATCAAATGGTGCGTCCTTAGGACCATAACATAACATGTGGGATGATGTGGATTTGTATTACCGGACCGGTGCAGTGCTTCGTACAATCTGCGAGCAACTTTTTCGTACATTGCGTGAAATTCGCTGCAAAGTTTTGCCAGACAGTCATGCAAACGCCAGATACAATTTGGTGACAATTCCTGGAAATGAAGAGCAAGAAGGAGTTCGACACAGCCTCTGAGAAACACAGGTATGAGATAAGCCCTCAATTTGTATAATATAGCTAAATCAGTCCTTGCCGGTGGACAAATTCGCCCACCAATTTGGAGCCATATTTGGCCACCTTGAGTGATTTGGGGGTTGATGGAGGCTTGATCAGGGATTTTTGGTCCGCATAGGTTTGGGGGTGCTGTAGATTTACACAGACGACGGTGGCCACACGAAACCTAAATTTTGAATTTGTAGTGAATAACACGTAATTGCGAACGTGAATCTTATCATTTTGACAAAATATTCATCATAGGCCTAATTAGAATATTCATCATTAACCGGGCGATGACTGTTAAAAATAATTCAAAATGGTGCACTCCCGCTGCAATATTGGGTCGTCAAGTGAGACACACGTGGCCAGCGTCGCGTCGTCTGCTACAATCACGCTTTTATCGGTATAGCGCCACCAATTCTATGCCGACCAAATTTTAATTTAAAAGTGGCTTTCGATCAGCAAGCTGAGTGGCACAACCCTGGCTTGATTGAATGATCTCCTATTCTCTATTTGGCTTTCTCTGGGCAGTGACGTAGGCGCAGCTTTTACGCCTGCGTATGTATCTTCAGTCTTTCAACGTCTCGAGTGGCAGTAGGCGCGTGTCCGTGTGCGTTATGTGCTGCAATTAGTAGAATATGCAGTTACGTCACTGTCTCGTGATCCCGTTCCGGCCAAATAGACTAGTCCCAATCAGTACCATAGTGCAAGTGTATCTTCGATCATGGACTTGCAATGCTTCGATATAGTGAAGCATGAACGATAATAGTAAAGCCAGGCATTGGGGATAGATATCTCCCAGCAGCACTACATGACATTACAATACTATTACTAATAGACTAGTTTAATTCAATCCTTACCCCGAGAAATATTCGTTTTTTATCTATCCGTGCGCAAAAGTAATCCTATTTCGTAAGAAGCGTATGAAGCGCGATTTGGCCATACGCAAGTGTCACATAAGGCTAATGAAATATGATTCCCAGTTTCCCGTTTCATATTTTTAAAAGAGTGGGTAGGTGTCTATTTCATTATTCATTATTCATTATTTCACTCAATTTCATTATTGCATCTGAAAGGGGTGTTAACTACTAACTACCTTGTATATATTACACCTTAATTAACACTTTAACACTTTGAAAAACAATTAAGGAAGCATTTGTAGATGTGGTATTGAAAATGTCAACAAATCTGTCTGAAATATTGCAACGTCAATACTGAAATCTGAGTAGGTAATGCAAACAATTTCATTATCAACCATATACCATGACACCACTGCCTTAAAATCAACAGGAAGATATGCCTGGTATTTTGAGCCACTAAAAGTTTTGATTTTTATTCAAGTTTGTCAGAAAATGTAATTTTGCACAAAATAATGAAAGTTTTGGTAAAACTGAAATGTTGGGTCGGTAGGGAAACGGGAAACTGGAAATTACATTATACTAGCCTAAGGCGCATGAAAGTCGATATCGAGTTTCCCGTTACCCGCCCGCATCCCGGGGGGGGGGGGGGGGGGTACTTGGATTTGGTTTGGTCGGGGGTGTGCCGCTGGAGATTCAAACCCCTACCCATTTCTAAGGGTGATATTTAGGGGTTTTGCTTCATTTTACACTAGAAGCCTATCGCGTCTCAACAATTTCAAATGCGTCTCAACTTCGCATCTCAACAAATTGTTGAGACGTGAAGTTGAGGTTTTGAAATTGTTGAGACGCGATAGGCTTCTAGTGTTAGACCAAATTTTTGCGAAAATAGACCTAATTTTGGCAAATTTTTGCGAAAATAGAAAAACAGGACCCATGTCTAAGGATTTTTCAGTTGAAAAGCCTACCCATGGCTAAGGATGTCTCATGAAAAAACGACCCACTGGAGCGGCACGTCCCCGTATGCCTTACATACGTGAGTACCGCCCCCCCCCCCCCCCCCCCCCGGGCCCGCATCACTTTTTTTCACCCGCGTCAAAATTTCAAAGTTTCCCCAAAAATTATAATTTATTTTTAAACACAATTGTTGCCAGTTTTATCAATTTGAACACATTTTTCACTTTCTTAAAATATGAATTTGAGAACTAGGCTCATAAGCAAGGTTTTTTTAATCGTAAACCTAACATTATTTTGATGCATTTATTCGTTTCTGCAAAAACACCTTAACCCTAACACTTCCCCCCACTTTTTTCAGAATTTTTTCTTCAACGCGGAAAATCGACCAAAATATCCCCCCCGATCCCCCCGGGATTTGATCCAGGGACCTCTCGCACCACAGGCGAGGGATTCCACACTTCACCACGGCTGTCAAGCACAGTTCTGGGCAGTGTATTGCCCAGACTGTATGTATTGGGTCCATTTTTTCATCAAAAAACTTCCACGCCGGGTGGTACCAACGTGCCCAGTCGTGGTATTTTGGGGTATATGGTAGTGTTAGGGTTATAAACATGTTTTTATATTATTTAAATGAGCACCGTATCAATATGGGTTGATCAAACATGCATTTACATGTCAATAATGAAATCTGATCAAATAAATAATAATGAATAATGAAAAAGTCGCCTCATCACTTTGGAAAAAAAGTAACGGGAAACTCGCAATTGACTTTCATGCGCCTAACAATGACTGACACTGCAACATTGCGTGCCATATTGCGCTGGCATGCAAGCATTTTGCGAGCAATGCTATACATGTAGTAATAAGATTACGGGTAAGCTTTAGAATACCCTACCATTTGTAGACCGCACTGTAAGTGTATGGGTCGTTCTTTAAAAGCCCCCATTGAAAATATGCAGTGGTAGGGTACCGTATACTAAAGGAACTCCGCTTCTTAATTCATAAAACAGGTTTCGCCAATATGGAACTTGTGGCCAATAAGCTTAAGTGATTTTTGTGACTGGATAGAAATAGCTGGATGGTTACGAATGAAACATACAGTACATGTAGACAGACCATTTGCTACATGTATGTCACCATTTGACTGTACGCTACGGGAATAGGGCGATCGATTGTTCAGCAGCTTACATTGGGGTAGATATTGTGATCTATAGAGATAAGGCCTATAATATCTTATTGAATGCACCTTTAAATAACAATAATCATGTATAATTTTTGTGTACAGGACAGGTTATAAAAAGCACCGATAGAGATGTGCTGCAAATTAAAGAAGTGCAGCGAAGAATGTTTGACGGTCAAACACTAAACAGTAAGTCTAGCCAATTAATTGAGTTTGTGAGTAATTTGAGGTCATAGGTCATTAAGGAGGCATCAAGTGGTTGGATATTTAAAAATAGTCTGACTGAGCTAAACTTAGGTCAAATAAAACCTGAATGTGAGCTAGTGAACATGTTGCAAATCAACTTTAGGCAGTGATCGACTTTTGTGAACAAATGTGTGTAGCAAGTTTTTGTCAAATTTCAACTGTTTGTTACAAATAATAAATTGTTACATTGAAATGCATAGTTTTATAAAACTGCTACATGTAGTGCTATAGATATTTTAGATTGTATAGCAAAGTGTGGAGCATTTAGTGATGCGACACTGGGTAAATCATACCATGACTTTAGTTCATCTAGGTCTAATCTTTAAAGTATTCCAATGGCCGGAGCTCAAACTTTAAACTCGAATGTGTCTGCATTATGTCAATAATTGTCTAGAGGTCATCTAAGGTCATACCTAATCTCTGGTCAATACTAGATTTGGATAAAATTGAGCTCAAACTTAATGAAATAAACCTAAATTAAGATTCAAGATGTATTTCCATCTCAACAAAAACAAATTCAGTCACGCACTCCAACGACATCTATCAGACAGCAGTGATGGCTCTCACCCCTTTCCTTTGACAGGCAGGTTCTCATTTGAAATGGTGTTAGCTGAGAGGACATTTTTTTTAATTTTCAGTTTGAAAAGCACTTGAATTCTTTGTTTTGGGATGCATTTAATAACCTTTGTGCTTAAAACTTCTTTTTTTTAAATGTGTTTTTTAACCAAAATAGGAAAACCTGTACGGTTGGACAACAACTTAGAGTAGATCAGGTTACAACGCTACAATTTTTTTTAAATAGGCCTTATCAGGTGCTTTGTATGTGAAAGTTTGTCAATGTCATGACTAATCTTAAAATGTTTCAAACCGAAATAGAAATGAAAAGGGCTATTCCGTACAAGGTTGGACGTACATTTCGGTTTCGCACACTTCAAAAAAGGTCTGGGTAGTCCTCACTATTAAGTGTTAGTTGGATATTTTTATCAGTTTTGTATGTCGCCCATGGTAATACTATTATTCTAACATAAAATAATGGATTCTCAATTGAGATGGATGTGGGTGCACAAAATGGTTTTTTTCCCACATGCTTTGAAAGAGTACAAATTTTAAGAAAGTGTAGGGATATCGTGTATATTTCATTGATGTGGGTTTGTATGATAGACGTGCCTCTACATAATACAGAAGAAAAAAAACAATTTCCACTTTCATCTCCAAATAAATAAATACACATAAAAATAGGTGGGAGTCGGACGTATATTTTGGAGGGGTCGGACATCCTTTTTGCAAATAATTCACACAGCGTACGCTCGACCCCTTTTGATGTACTCCCTCCTCTTTCATAGTACAAGTCACAGTATTCTGTTATGGTATCAGCTTACATGTATAAGTGTTGATCCTGTACTTCCATATATATATATAAGTTTGATGGCTCATTCATTCACCAAACACAGTGAACAACCTCTTGACAATTTGCATAATTCATTTATGTAACTACGACCCCACTCTTTAGTACGACCCCACTCTTTTTACCCCAAAATCAGTTTTTTTACTTTTACTCGCTGCGACAAAATATTGCACACTTTCCGCAAAAGTATTTATCAGATATATAGTCATGTAGTGACTCTGAAGTTTGCCATAAACAAAAATCAGGTTAAACCAATTTCCAGTGAATGAGAGCCAATAATGTGATTTGGCCTGTGGGGTTACCTTACAGAATTGTCCAAAATGATATTTGCTTACATTTTTTTCTTCTTTTTAGAACACCGGTGTAAACATGTATTCGAGTCGTTTTGCGATCTACATATACATGTACATGGGCTCACGTAAGAGACGGGGCAGAGTATTGCTGTGACAAAATACCATCGCTACCAACAGAACCAGGCAGGACCAATACTGTTTGCAAACATCTAGCAGAATATGGAAATGGGTAGGTTAATATAGTCGTATATTATTATTAAATGCACTGTTGCTACAAAATTCAAGGTTGTAAAAAGTATAGGAAACAGTGGCGCGTCGCCAGAGGGGGGGCGAGGGGAGCGATCCCCCCCCCCCCAATATTGACGTTGAGATTGGCACTGTCGGTTCATTCGACCACAGGAATCATGGAATTATGATGGTCAAAAGTACACACGCATGTGTCCCCAAAATGCAACATCCTTTGCTATAAGCTTATTTAGAGCCAAAATGTACCTCGATCGTGCCAAAAATAGGTGTAAAGTCGAAAAATAGGAAACTCAAAATTGCCATGCTTTTCCATGTATTTTCAGCCCATCTGTGAGGAATTCTCTTACATCTATGAAGATTAAAATGGCTGTTAATGCTACTACTACAGACAGCAACATAGAATAGCAACAAACCAACATTGATGTACAATGGATAGACGTGCAAATTTGACCCGTTTTTCAGGACTAGAATTTTGTTTCACCTACAACCACATGTTACAAGAATCCAAGATTCTTGGCAATTGAGTTTGTGTGCGATTTTTAAAATTTGTGCGAATCCAATTGGATTTTCGCAAATCTTAAATTCTTGGATTCCTTTCAATTTTCTAGCCTGTTTTTCTCCCATCATAGTCTAATTGTCAAAAGAAAACCATGATTATCACCCGGGTGGTAACTTGTGATCAATTGTTTTTATTTCAGGGTTCTCAGGGGTTAAAATGCATAAATAAATAATAATAATAAAGCTGTTACAATACAAGGTATGTTCGTGATCTTTGTATGTTTATGACTGCAATAAAGAAAATGAAATAAAATTGAAGTGCTGAGTGCACTCTACAAAAGGAAGTGAGAGGGGGATGCTGTTAGAAACTCTGAAACACCTGAACAAAAAGTAATGACTGCAACCCCATTGTTTCTACGGGTGAAACTGTTTATTTATTTCTATTTTCGTCTTGTTTAAAATGCATAACAAAGAACCGATGCTCTGTTTTACAAACATTTCGAACTAAAACACCTGAACAAAAGGTTATGACTGCAAATTGCAATAATGAAAACACGAAGTGGACCCCCCCCCCCCCCCCCCGACCCCCCCAAAAAAGCAAGCGGGAGGGGATGCTAAACATGTTATTTTAATTTGAGGAATATATATTCATAATTTTTTACAAGACACTGTTGATGAACAGACGAGGTGTGCCTTTCGAGCACCGCCTTGTATGTGATTAATGTGATAGTGATAGGTAGCTCAGTGACTGCTATATTCACCCATTTTGTCCGCCTCTTACACATTCCACAAACCGCCCCAAGAAGACATGTGTGGTGATCCCCTTGTAAATATCAAAATTTTATTTTATTTCTCTGCTTACAGCTCAAGAAGAAACTTTGTCCTGATACTCTGCTGTGTACGTTTTGGTTGGCACAATTCTATAAAGGAGAAAGGCCTGAACGTGTAACAGAGGAAGACCTAGTGGCTACAGTAGTCGTAGAAGAACTTATAAATTGGTTCCTTCAGATCAAGCGACTCAGGTTAGTTATTTCTACAAATCGTAGCTGTTCTGTCAAAAACATGTTTGTAACTACCTCATTAAAACATCCCTATCTTCTAATATTGAAGTGAAGATGCAAACATGAGATTTTAATTGTACTATAAAATATTTATAAACAGGCACCATTATGTTGTGATAATATCCCTGAATCATTGCTAGATTCTAATTTTCAGAAATTCTTTTTTGTTGTTGTATAAATGTGCACTAAAATAGTTCATAAACCTGAACAAGATTTAGGTTTCAGTCAAATTTCACTGCAAAATACAATTGTATTTTATGTTTCTGTTTCGTCTGTTAGATCAGGTAAACTGGCAGCTTTTCCACACTGCTGCCAGCTGCTCATTGTGCTATCAGTATCATTTAGTGATGTGCAATTTCAAAGGGTAAACATTCTAGGTTTGTGAAATATGCCATTGACATTTAGACTTGACCTAATGCTAGCATGTTATGATTGACAATGTTAAACATATATCAAAATTCTTTCATATTTTGATCAGCTCAACAATATTTTCATCCCTATCCCAATCATAATTTACTCTACATATTTGATTTCCTCAATAAGCCAGAATGTTAAACTTGAGTTGTGGGTGGTTTTTTTTAGTTTACAAATATTTGTTTGCCTATGCACGCACCCTACCCTGATGTATACTGCATTTTTTTTAATCTGCATATTTTAGAGCTTTCCAAAATTGTATATTTTTTGCTATTATAGGTTGAATACTTTTTTGTTATTGTCATTTATATAAAACCAATGAATCAGGGCAAGTGCACTGTGTTGCGAATAGGGTGAAGGCCATGATGAACAATGCGATCTTTTAAGATAAATTGTTACATAAGATTTTACAGACATAATGCGATAAATACGGGATTCTTCTGATGTGAAAATATCTTGATGTGAAAAAAAAATCTTACCCCTACAAAAGTAATCGAAACATACACCTTTAACTCGAAGATAAACTTAAAACTTGAAGATGGAATTTTAATTTCTTGAAAGTATGCCTGAACCGATTACATTGATGACCTGGTCGTTGGACTCGTACAACAAGCAGTAGATAATAACCCAGCAAAGTCCAGACAAAATCAATGCCACAAAAGAATAGAATAACAAACTTAACTTAAAAGCATGATTAAGATGGAATAGATTCCAAAACAATTCAAAACATCCGAGCATTAATTCATGTATGATGGAAGTGCCTGGTAAGAAGTGGTGATGCTCAAGAGTGAACAAAAACTTGCCCAACGTGGCTGCATATGGTTATAGTTGTATATATTGTAGTAAATCAGTGTTTTCACTCACCCTATACAAAGGGTGAAATACCCTTCACTTTGATTTTCACCCTTCAAAATTTTTCTCAAGAGTGAAAAATGTTGAAAATTACTTCCCAAAACACTGCGCAAGCACACGTTTTGGCCATCATTTTGGTTTTTCACCCTCAAGAAATTAACCCAGTGAAATTGCTGTAAATTCAAACTTCTTTTAAATCTTTTTCAGTGACTCGTCACCGCATCACCGCAATAAGGTCCCACATCACCAAGACACCAGGAAATAGGATTGCTGTAGAAGGACTTTTAAGAGACCTCTATCATGTTGTGGCAAAGAAAAGTCATACATGAGAATTGGGAACTACCATCCACACAGTAACTTGCTTTATTCTGGCTAAGTTCTGGTAGTGTACATCATCGCTTATTCAAAATACTTTAAGGGGGGACTTAAGGAAGTTTTTGATTTTATTTTTTGAATTTTGTGAGTGCTGTAATTATTGAACTATTAATCAAATATATATAAAAGTATACATTTTTGGAAAGGACATGGATCAGAAAATCCAAATTTGGCGTCAATTTTGACCAAAAAAGTAGATTTTTTGAGAAAATCACAAAATTCACTTTTTTGACCCAAATTTCTTTGAACAAAGCTAACAAAAAATAATTTTGAGTAAAAAATGGCCAAATCACTTTATAATGATGTTAAGACACTAATGAAGGGACGATTTTTTAAAAAAAAACCTAATCAAATATTTTTGCAAATGTTGACCAAAAAGTGCCAAAAAACGTAAAAAAATGGATTTTTAATTTTTTTTTACACTTTTTGGTCAAAATTTCAAAAAATATTGGATTAGATTATAAAAAAAAATTGTCCCTCCAGTAGTGTCTTAACATCATCATCAAGTGATTTGGGCATTTTTAACTCAAAATTATGTTTGTTAGCTTTGTTCAAAAAAATTGGGTCCAAAAAGTGATTTTTTGTGATTTTCTCAAAAAATCAACATTTTTGGTCAAAATTGATGCCAAATTTGGATTCTCTGATCCATTTCCTTTTCAAAAATGTATACTTTTATATACATTTGAGTCATGGTTCAATAATTACAACACTAACAAAATTCAACAAAAAAACTTTCTTAAGTCCCCCCTTAAAAGGTAATCAGTGCCCCAACTTAGATGTTCTTCTGTAAAAGTAAATTTTCAGTAAACATACTTTGCTGAAATTTACCAGTAAACTGAGCGAGCATTTAAGATGTGAAGTGAACCAACTGATTACCTCAATACACCACTCCGCTGGATATAATCGATACTCGATTTGTACGGTTTGATGACTGCATTCATCCGATCATTAACAGGCCTACGCCTCATTAAAAAATCGTTTAATCGCCAAGTTTGATGCTCTTAAACGCGATTAAAATATACGCGCTTGCCCTGAATAGCAAAACATAACTAAAATACTCTAATAACAGCTGATTTAAAGGGGATGCCTTGGTGATTTTTGCCAATTTTTAAAAATATTGTCAACAAATGGTTACTTTTATAAGAACTAAGTTAGGCCCCATTGCCTGTGGTGAATACCTATGCAAAACATTTTGTTGGATGAATGCGGAAAAAAACAGAAGGAAGAAGTAGCAAGCATCCAACACTGAGTGATATTTTGACATGAATAATCTTTTCAACAACTCATACAGGAGCGCACCGTTGTTGATTTGTTATCAATCCACAGTTGTTATGCAAAATAGTGCATCAAGGCCAAGGTGTTCACACATTGAATACGCTCAAGGCCATCATGCAGTTGCAAACTACAAAGTGCAATTTTGCATCAAACATGTCAAAACTATGGCCATCAGGTGCAAACTACAAAGTGCAATTTTGCATCACACATGTCAAAAGTATTGTTCTACTTTTGTTTGGCTTTTCCTGACAAAATTAACATTAAGATTTGTGTTGAATAGCATTATAGGAATATAGTGAGAATAATCCAATACAATAATAGTTCAATCAGTTCCAAATTGGCGAGAAATTTTGGTTTGTATCTATATACACGCCCAAAAGAAATCCAAGTGTATCAGCGCGTCATTGCGCGCCATATTTCGCCATGCCATTGATTTGCGCGCGACGCTCTTCTGAATGCATTCGCTGCTGTAAACAGGTTTCGCCAATTTGGAACCGACTGAATTATAAACACATTTGTGATGCGATCTGTGAAAACCCGCCACATGGTGGCATTTTTCATATTGGAGATATTTATATCATAAGAAAGCTAAAACTGTGCTGATTACAGAACTGTTTCGATCATTTTTCTACTATCACTACAAAAAAAGTTATGAGTGAATGATGATTGTGATGTCACCAAAAGCTACAAAACAAGAAATCATGAAAATAGGCCAAAAAAGATACATAATTCAATATAATAACATTATAAGGTTAATAATAAAAGTGACTTAAGTAAGTTTGTCAAGGTGAAATTTCATGAAAGATGATGACACAAAGTACTGGAAACTAATTTTCTTTAAAAAAATCTAAAAAAAAGAAAAAAGTTTTTTTATTTTTTATTTTTTTATTTTTTCTATTTTACCCATAATCCCTAGTTCACATTTTGCGACATCCGACGGGTTTTCTCAGATCGCATCACGTTTAATAAGCCTTTGTTCATCAGAAATTTTGCGTCCGACGGTACGATACATCTGCGCATCATTGTTAATTTCTGATGAACAATGGTGGAACATGATTGAATCCCTAAATGTAACATATCGTCGCTATTCTTTCAAAACCTTGTATGTTTTTCCGGCCCTTCAGCATGTATAAAGTAAAACTGCCAACGGTTATGCATAGGAAGAGTTGCTTTATACATGTTCCGGGACAAGAGAACTTACAAGGTTTTGATAGATGAGATTTTGTCACTTAAAAATGTTTAGAGCAGACCGCCTAAATGTCATTAGGAAGTATTACTTTATACATGCTGAAAGGCTGGATGGAGATACAAGGTTTTGAAAGAATAGTGACGATATACATGTAAGTATAGATCTTTGTCTTTGATTGCATGATTGCTTCTCTTTGGCATGAAGGTAATATAATATATACTTAAATGCCCATGCACTATCAGAGGTGAGGTGCAATTTGTATTATAAGTCTACAAAGTGCAATTTTAGTTTGGTCTTCACATTGTGTTATGCCATGTCATCGCTTTATGAACATTGAGTTCACATGCATATTCATAATATATTGATAACATTTGTACATAATTTTTATGGACACGCTAGGTGCAACGTAAGTAAGAAGACCTACGCTGAATTAACATTGGATTTGTTTGACAAGTCAGAAAAGAGTAAATGTCAAAATATGTGATTTTTCATATCCTCTAAATGACAAAGATCGATTTGCATGAAATACAAAACAAATAACAGTGCTTTCATTCTTGCAGTAATGTATTGTAAATATAACATTCTCATTTGCTGACCGATCAAATACTTTATTGAAACCTGTCCAAAAGTAAGGGTTTTGCCAAAACTCTGTATAATTTAGAACCGTGAATGTTTTTAAGCAAATTAACCTGCCCAAAAAAAGTTCGGAATTTGTTTTCAATCACAAAATGTTCAAATATCTCGGGATATTTCCATACTGTGTTGCATATCAATGAAAAGCTGAGTGTGTTCATCTTTACGATGATACCCAATAGCAATACCTTGTTCCAGTGCTCTGCCACTTGCTTGAGAACATACAGAGGTCTCAATCTGAATGTGCCAAAATCAGCACTATTTATGCTTAAAAGGTCAATAGAGCATCACTCTACACTGTGTGGTCAATGTAACACTTCATTTATCAGACGGCAAAGAGCGCAGAATAGTGGGGAATTTGGCACATTTTGAATGCGACCTCCCCCCATTCTCAAGCATATGGCTAAGCACTGAAACAAGTGATTGCTACAAAAGAAGATATCATTAGAAAGAAGAACATTATCAGCTTTACATTGATATGATTCACAATATGAATATATCACAAAATATTCAAAAAAATGGCGATTGAATACAAATTTCCAAACTTTTTTTGAGCAGTTTATATACGAGGGTCATTCAATAAGTTCTACCTCCTTACTCATAACATCGCTATATGAATGTCAGCCTTATGACATTGTCATGATTATAGCTCGTAATCATAGCTACACATTTATGGTAAATCATAATTGATACCTGTCTCACTTTTGTTACAATGGGGTCAAAGCCAGAGAGAGATTTTGGACAACGGAAACGGAAAATTACCTTAAAAATGAATACATGGGTGGTTGTTTTTTTGTTGGGGGGGGGGGGGGGGGGGGGGGGGTAGTGTGTGGTTAGATATAAAAGCATGGTTTAAATATTTAAAATGGAAATCCATAAATGGTATCTGAATATATTACAGTATTATCATGTATACATGAGATTGTAAGCAATATTAACACCTGCGGGCTTGCAAATTGTGTAATATCAACTCGAATGTATTGATTATATGCCTTTGGCATATTGGAATACTGCTAATTGGGCAAATTTTCATTGTTACCAGTTAAGTCATGGTGATGTGCCTCGTATGTGAAATCTTTAACATAATAGGTACCTTTTGCGTTTCCCTTATGTACAACCTTCAGAATGGACAATCAGGTAGGCAATGATATAAAATTATCTCTTTGAGAGACTTATAATCCCTCCTTTAGTCCTGTATATTGAAGATCTCTTACTTCTTATGAAATTCAAATATGACTTTTGCAGGGTTCTCTAAGGGAGGGTAAAATTAATGGTTGTCCGGATTTGGTTCTGGCTAATCAAAGGGCATATTTTTTCTGAAAAATCAGTCACCTTTATTATTAATAGTCTGTTCAAGAGATATCTGACATTTAGGACGGATATAATTGACCGATAGGTTCTGCATATACAGAAAAGTAAACCATTACTCAGATTATTGTACTATGGATTTGTAGCTGAGATTTCAAGCTGCAATTGTGTAATATTTCATAAGACTGGCTTATATAATAACAAAGTTATCAGGTAGGAGGTAGAACTTATTGAATGACCCTCGTACATTAGCAGCATTTCTGATTGTTTGTAATTTGCCTTGTTTTATATGGTTATGTTTACTGGATAAAAAAGAAATAATAAATTGTTTTAATGGTAAACCCGCCTAAATGTGTGTGTTATTAATTTTGTAAACAGCTGTGATGATTTTGCAGTTTCATCAGATTGATTGCTACATATTATATGAGACAATATAACAGTTGGGATGGGATGTAGGGCCACGTACCTGCGATGGTAAAGCGACGCTCTGGTTGCTGGGAGAGCATCTTCAAAATAATATACTAGGGATGTAGTTAATAACAAATGTTCCATCTAGAGTTCAACGTTTTCACCGGGTAATTCTTTTATGAATCAATTATTTAGCCTGCATTAAAATAAAATAATGATGCTAATAACAATTGAAAAGTCGTGTTTAATGTTGTTTACAGAAATAATTCCATTCACCGTAAATCACTACATTTTAATTGTGGTGAGAACTTGAGAAGACTGATATTTTGGTTAATTATCCTGAGTTGTTTGAAATGTGGCAGGTGAAGGAAACAAATAATTGCATTGTAATGAATTGTTCGAAAATTAAATTATATGACAAATTTAGTGATGCTAATGTGAATAAATGTTTTGTTTTAGACCCGGCATTGTGTTTACTCCTCATGTAACATAGGAGACCCATCATGTTTACGTAATGGTATCGTCTGTAAGACATGGCCATATCTTAAACAGAATGTTTATTCTCCAACTCATGTACTTGCATTAATTAAAAGCATTTGTAGTTTTGTCCTCTTATATTATGAGTGTATACCGAATGAGTAGACAAAATGTGTGAATGAAAATAATAGTAACATATAAACGACTGATTTAGGGACAAAACAAGTTGACACCTAGATAATGCCACAAAATGGCAGTTGTCTACAAGTGGTAGGCTGCAAAATGGTGCTCCAAATAGCTCAAACTGGGGCCCTAATATTTTTTTAAATCTATCTCCAAATTGCAACATTTCCTTCATTTGTGAATGATGCCGCCCACCAGGATATCACTAGGGTCAATTGGGGAATGATGCCACGCACGTATAGCTAAACCTACTAAGGTAAATGATTCCAAGTCCTTGTTGGAACATTTTCTTCATTTAAATGATGCCGACCTCCAGGATATCAGTAGGGTCAATTGGGGAATGATGTCACGCATGTATGAATATTAGACCTACTAAGGTAAATGATGCCAAGTCCTTGTAACATTTTCTTCCTTTGTGAATGATGCCGACCTCCAGGTTGTTAGTTGGGTCAATTCGGGTATGATGCCACACACGTATTGCTACCTACTAAGGTAAATGATGCAAAGTCATTGTTGGATTATTTTCTTCCTTTAAATGATGCCGACCTCCAGGATATCAGTAGGGTCAATTGGGGAATGATGTCACGCATGTATGATGTGACACCCGTATAGCTGTTATACCCTCTAAGTAAATGATGCCAAATCCTTGTTGTAACATTTTCTTCATTTGTGAATGATGCCGACCTCCATGATATCAGAATGGTTAATTGGGAAATGATGACAGACCCATATAGCTATTAAACCTACTAATGTAAATGATGCCAACCTCCAGGTTGTCAGTAGGGTCAATTGGAGAATGATGTCACGCCCGTATAACTATTAAACGTACTAATGAAATTGGTGCCAAATCCATGTTGTAACATTTTTGTCATTTGTGAATGATGCCGACCTCCGGGTTGTCAGTAGGGTCAATTGGAGAATGATGTCACGCTCGTATTACTATTAAACCTACTAATGAAATTGATGCCAAATCCATGTTGTAACATTTTCGTCGTTTGTAAATGATGCCGACCTCCAGGATATCAGTAGGTTCAATTGGGGAATGATGTCACGCCCGTATAGCTATTAAAAGCTACTAAGGTAAATGATGTCAAATGCTTGTTGTAACATTTCCTTCATTTTTGAATGATGCCGACCTCTTTGATGTCGGTATTATCAATGGAGAATGATGTCTCGCCCGTATAGCTGTAATAGCTACTATTATAAATGATGCCATACCCTTGTAACATTTTCTTCACTTTTGAATGATGCCGACCTCAAGGATTAGTAGGGTTTATTGGGAATGATGTCACGCACGTAAAGCTATTAAACATACTAAGGTAAATGATGCCAAGTCCTTGTTGTAACATTTCCTTCTTTTGTGAATGATGCCGACAACCAGGATGTCAGTAGGGTCAATTGGGGAATAATGTCACGCCTGTATAGCTGATATACCTACTAAAGGTAAATGATGTCAAATCCTTACTGTAACATTTTCTTCATTTGTGAATGATGCCGACCTCTAGGATATCAGTAGGGTCAATTGTGAAATGATACGTATGGCACGTATAGCTCTTAAACCTACTAATGTAAATTATACCAAGTCCTTGTTGGAACATTTTTTTTCATTTGTGAATGATGCCGACCTCTAGGATATAAGGTCAATTGGGGAATGATATCACGCATGTAGAGCTATTATTATTAAACCTACTAAGGTAAATGATGCCAAGTCCTTGTTGTAACATTTTCTTTCTTTTTGAATGATGCCGACCTCGAGATTGTTAGTAGGGTCAATTGGGGAATGATGTCACGCAAATATAGCTGTTAGTGTTACTTACATACAAGTTAAATGATGCCAAGTCCTTGTTGTACCATTTTCTTCCTTTTTGAATGATGCCGACCTCGAGATTGTTAGTAGGATCAATTGGGGAATGATGTCACGCAAATATAGCTGTTATACATACAAGTTAAATGCAGGGGCTTAACTAGACTTTTTCATTTGGGGGGGGCAAGAAGGGGCAGTGACTTGAAATGGGGGGGCTCCTACGATTTTGTGAGTCAAGAGATGCGCGCGTAGCGCGCGAAAATGTTCGACTTTACAGCTATTTTTTGGACAATTGAGCTACATTTTGGCTCTAAACAAGCTTGTACCAAAGAATATTTCATTTTGAGAAGGTGCGCGCGTAGCGCGCGAAATTTTTTCATATGTGTACTTTTGACCATCATAATTCCATGATTCCTTTCGTCAAATGAACCGACAGTGCCAATCTCAACCGACACGATGTCATTATTAGGGGGGATTTGGTGTGTACTTTGTTTGTAAATTTCATTTACAGCCGTACTTGATTTCATTTGGGGGGGGGGGGCAAGCGGGGGGGGGGGGGCAAGGGTTCCAAGTGGGGGGGCTCCCGCCCCCCCTGCCCCCCGCTGGTTACGCCACTGGTTAAATGATGCCAAATGCTTGTTGTAACATGTTCTTCATTTGTGAATGATGCTGACCTCCAGGATATCAGAAGGGTCAATTGGGGAATGATGTTACACCCGTATATAACTATATTAAACCTACTAAGGGAATTCATGCCAAATCCATGGTGTAACATTGTTCGTCGTTTGTGAATGATGCCGACCGCCAGGATATCAGTAAGGGTCAATTGTGGTTGATGCCACGCACGTAGCTGTTAGACCTACTATTAGGTAAATGATGCCAAGTCTTTGTCGTAACATGTTCTTCTTTTGTGAATGATGCAATGATACCGACTACCCGAGATGTCAGTAGGGTCAAGCATTGTTGTAACATTTTCTTCATTTGTGAATGATGCCGACCTCAAGGATATCAGTAGGGTCAATTGGGGAAGTGATGCCACGCATGTATAGTAAAGGCTCTTAAACCTACTAAGGTAAATGATGCCAAATACTTGTTGTAACATTTCCTTCATTTGTGAATGATGCCAACCTCCAGGATGTCATCACGGTCAGTTGGGGAATGATCTCACACCCGTATATAGCTGTAATACCTACTAATGTAAATGATGCCGAGTCCTTGTTGTCATGTTTTCTTCCTTTGTGAATGATGCCGACCTCCAGGCTGTTAGTAGTGTCAATTGGGGAATGATTCCACGTAAATAATAGCTGTTATACCTACTACGGTAATGGTATGATGCCAAATGCTTAGTGTAGACATTTCCTTCATTCGTGAATGATGCCGACCTCCAGGATATCAGAAGGGTCAATTGGAGAATGATGTCAGTCACGTATACTATAGCCGTTATACTGTGATCCCAAGTCCTTGTTGTAACATTTTCTTCATTTGTAAATGATGCCGACCTCCAGGATGTCAGTAGGGTATAAATTGGGGAATGATGTTACACCTGTATAGCTGTTATACCTACTAATATAAATGATGCCAAGTCTTTGTTGTAACATTTTCTTCATTTGTGAATGATGCCGACCTCCGGATATCAGTCGAGTCAATTGGGGAATGATGCCACGCACGTAAAGCTATTAAACTTACTAATGTAAATGATGCCAAGTCTTTGTTGTAACATTTTCTTCTTTTGTAAATGATGCCGACTTGCAGGATGTCGGTAGGGTAAATTGGGGAATGATGCCACGCACGTATAGCTCTTAAATCTAATTATGTCCTTGTTGTAACATTTTCTTCATTTGTGAATGATGCCGACCTCCAGGATATCAGTAGAGGCTCAATTAGGGAATGATGCCACGCACGTAAAGCTAGGCTGTTGGTAGGGTCAATTGGGGAATGATTCCACGTAAATAATAGCTGTTTACGGTAATGGTAAATGATGCCAAATGCTTGTTTTGTAGACATTCCTTCATTTGGGAATGATGCCGACATCCAGGATATCAGAAGGGTCAATTGGGGAATGATGTCAGTCACGTATAGCTGTTATACTGTGATCCCAAGTCCTTGTTGTAACATTTTCTTCATTTGTAAATGATGCCGACCGAGTCCAGGATGTCAGTAGGGTAAATTGGGGAATGATGTTACACCCTTATAACTATTAAACTTACTAAGGAAATTGATGCCAAATCCATATTGTAACATTATCGTCGATTGTGAATGAGTAATGGATCCAGGATATCAGTAGGGTCAATTGGGGAATGATGTCACGCATGTATGGCTATTAAACCTAAGGTAAATGATGCCAAGTCCTTGTTGTAACATTTTCTTCCTTTGTGAATGATGCCGACCTCCAGGTTGTTAGTGGGGTCAATGGGGGAATGATGTCACCTGTATGAGTTGGCCTACTAAGGTTAATGGTTCCAAGTCATTGTTGGAACATTTCCTTCATTTGTGAATGATGCCGCCCTCCAGGATATCACTACGTTCAATTGGGGAATGATACCACGCACGTATAGCTAAACTTCCTACTAAGATAAATGATGCCAAATGCTTGTTGTAACATCTCCTTCATTTGTGAATGATGCCGACCTCCAGGATGTCAGTAGAGTCAATTGGGGAACGATGTCACACCCGTATAAGTAAATGATGCCAAATCCTTGTTGTATTTTCTTCCTATGTGAATGATGTCACACCCGTATAGCTCAGTACCTACTAAGGCAAATGATGCCATATCCTTATTGTAACATTTCTTCATTTGTAATTGTGAATGATGCCGACTTCCAGGGTCAGGTCAAATGGGGAATGATGTCAGGCACGGAAAGTAACTAAACCTACTAAGGTAAATGATGCCAAATCCTTGTTGTAACACTTTCTTCGTTTCTGAATGATGCCGACCTCCAGGTTGTCAGTAGGGTCAATTGGAGAATGATGTCACGCCCGTATTACTATTAAACCTACTAAGGATGCCAAATCCATATGTTGTAACATTTTCGTCGTTTGTGAATGATGCCGACATCCAGGATATCAGTAGGGTCAATTGGGGGAATTGAGTCACGCACGTAAAGCTATTAAACTTACTAATGTAAATGATGCCAATGCTTGTTGTAACATTTCCTTCATTTGTAAATGATGCCGACTTCTATGATGTCGGTGTTATCAATTGGAGAATGATGTCTCGCCCGTATAGCTGTTATAGCTACTAATATAAATGATGCCAAACCCATGTTGCAACATTTTCTTTATTTGTAAATGATGCCAACCTCCAAGATGTCAGTAAGGTCAATTGGGGATTGACGTCACGCACGTATAGCTATTAAACTTACTAAGGTAAATGATGCCAAGTCTTTGTTGCAACATTTTATTCTTTTGTGAATGATGCCGACAACAAGGATGTCAGTAGGGTAAATTGGGCAATGATGCCACGCACGTATAGCTCTTAAATCTACTAATGTAAATTATGCCAAGTCCTTGTTGTAGTAATATTTTCTTCATTTGTGAATGATGCCGACCCCCAGGATATCAGTAGAGTCAATTGGGGAATGATGTCACGCACGTATAGCTATTAAACTTACTAAGGTAAATGATGCCAAGTCTTTGTTGTAACATTTTCTTCTTTTGTGAATGATGCCGACAACAAGGATGTCAGTAGGGTCAATTGGAGAATGATGTCGCGCACTTATAGCTAATTAAACTTACTAAGGTAAATGATGCCAAGTCCTTGTTGTAACATTTTCTTCATTTGTGAATGATGCCGACCTCCGGATATCAGTAGAGGCTCAATTAGGGAATGATGCCACGCACGTAAAGATATTAAACTTACTAATGTAAATGATGCCAAGTCTTTGTTGTAACATTTTCTTCTTTTGTGAATGATGCCGACAACAAGGATGTCAGTAGGGTCAATTGGGGAATGATGTCGCGCACTTATAGCTATTAAACTTACTAAGGTAAATTATGCCAAGTCCTTGTTGTAACATTTTCTTCATTTTGTGAATGATGCCGACCTCCAGGATATCAGTCGAGTCAATTGGGGAATGATGCCACGCACGTAAAGCTATTAAACTTACTAATGTAAATGATGCCAAGTCTTTGTTGTAACATTTTCTTCCTTTGTAAATGATGCCGACTACCAGGATGTCAGTAGGGTAAATTGGGGAATGATGCCACGCACGTATAGCTCTTAAATCTACTAATGTAAATTATGTCCTTGTTGTAACATTTTCTTCATTTGTGAATGATGCCGACCTCCAGGATATCAGTAGAGGCTCAATTAGGGAATGATGCCACGCACGTAAAGCTATTAAACTTACTAATGTAAATGATGCCAAGTCTTTGTTGTAACATTTTCTTCTTTTGTGAATGATGCCGACAACAAGGTCAATTGTAGGGTCAATTGGGGAATGATGTCGCGCACTTATAGCTATTAAACTTACTAAGGTAAATTATGCCAAGTCCTTGTTGTAACATTTTCTTCATTTGTGAATGATGCCGACCTCCAGGTTATCAGTCGAGTCAATTGGGGAATGATGCCACGCACGTAAAGCTATTAAACTTACTAATGTAAATGATGCCAAGTCTTTGTTGCAACATTTTCTTCTTTTGTAAATGATGCCGACAACCAGGATGTCAGTAGGGTAAATTGGGGAATGATGCCACGCACGTATAGCTCTTAAATCTACTAATGTAAAGTATGTCCTTGTTGTAACATTTTCTTCATTTGTGAATGATGCCGACCTCCAGGATATCAGTAGAGGCTCAATTAGGGAATGATGCCACGCACGTAAAGCTATTAAACTTACTAAGCTAAATGATGCCAAGTCGTTGTTGTAACATTTCCTTCATTTGTAAATGATGCCGACCTCCGCCAGGATGTCAGTAGGGTCAATTGGGGAATTATGTCACACCCGTATAGCTGTTATACCCTCTAAGGTTAATGATGCCAAATCCTTGTTGTAATATTTTCTTCATTTTGTGAATGATGCCGACTGTTTTTCTTTCTTTTTTCTTTTAGTTTGCAACATAATATAAAAAAAACATATTAAGGTTACTCAAATGATACCTGTGTAATGATATATTACAAATGTATATTGACACAGAAGACAAAAACAAAACAATACATGACGGGACATGACCCGACACGATACAACACGACATGGCACGGCGTGGCACTACATAACAAGACATGACACGACACGACACGCCTCATCATGACCTGACACGACATGACATGACACGACACGACATGACACGATACGACACGACACGACACGACACGCCACATCATGACCTGACACGACATAACATTACACGACATGACATGACACGATATGACATGTCACGATATGACATGTCATGACATTTTCGTCGCTTGTGGATGATGCCGACATCCAGGATATCAGTAGGGTCAATTGGGGAATTATGTCACCCACGTAAAGCTATTAAACCTACTAAGTTGTGGGGCCAAATGCTTGTTGTAACATTTCCTTCATTTGTAAATGATGCCGACTTCAATGATGTCGGTGTTATCAATTGGAGAATGATGTCTCGCCCGTATAGCTGTTATAGCTACTAATATAAATGATGCCAAACCCATGTTGCAACATTTTCTTCATTTGTGAATGATGCCGACATCCAGGATATCAGTAGGGTCAATTGGGGAATGATGTCACGCACCTATAGCTACTAAACCAACCAAGGTAAATGATGCCCAATGCTTGTTGTAACATTTCCTTCATTTGTAAATGATGCCGACTTCTATGATGTCGGTATTATCAATTGGAGATAATGTCTCTCCCGTACAGCTGTTGGAGATAATAATACAAATTATTGCCAAACCCTTGTTACGACATGATGCCGACTTCTAAGATGTCAGTAGGGTCAATTGGGGAATTATGTCACACCCGTGTAAGTTAAATGATGCCAAGTGTTTGTTGTTGCAACATTTTCTTCGTTTGTGAATGATGCCGGCTACCAGGATGTCACTAGGGTCAATTGCGGAAATATGCCACGCACGTATACGTATAGCTCTTAAACCTACTAATGTAAATTATGCTAAGTCCTTGTAACATTTTCTTCATTTGTGAATGATGCCGACTAAAATGATGTCAGTATGGTCAATTGGGGAATGATGCCACGCACGTATAGCTCTTAAACCTACTAATGTAAATTATACTAAGTCCTTGTTGTAACATTTTCTTCATTTGTGAATGAAGCCGACTACCAGGATGTCAGTAGGGTCAATTGGGGAATTATGTCACGCACATATAGTATAGTAGCTATTAAACCAACTAAGCTAAATGATGCCAAGTCCGTGTTGGAACATTTTCTTCATTTGTGAATTATGCCGACCTCCATGATATCAGTAGGATCAATTGGGGAATGATGTTACGCACGTATAGCTATTAAACCTACTATTGTAAATGATGCTAGTCCTTGTTGTTACATTCTTCCTTTGTGAATGATGCCGACCTCCGGGTATTAATAGGGTCAATTAGGGAATGATGTCAGGAAAATATAGCTGCTATACCTACTACTAAGGTAAATGATGCCAATAACAATGCTTGTTGTTACATTTATTTATTTGTGAATGATGCCGACGCCTACCTCCATGATGTCAGTACCGTCAATTGGGGAATGATGTCACACCCGTATAGCTGTTATATAGGGTGTAAATGATGCCAAATCCTTATTGTAACATTTTCTTCATTTGTGAATGATGACGACCTCCATCCAGGATATCAGAACGGTCAATTTGGGGAATGATGTCAGCCACGTTAGCGAAGATACACTATAATGATCCTATTGTAATTTTCTTCATGTAAATGATGCCGTCCTCCAGGATATTAGTAGGGTCAATTGGAGAATGACACCCGTATATTACATATCCTAACTATTAAACCTACTGAGTGAATGATGTCACGCACGACTTATAGCTGTTATACTACATGTATGATGCCAAGTCCTTGTTGTAACATTTTCTTCTTTTGTAAATGCTGCCGACCTACTACAAGATGTCACTAGGATTAATTGGGGAATGATGTCACGAAAGTAGGGGAGAGCGGGCTAGTCCGCCCGGCGGGGCGAGTCCGCCCACCACGTGTTTCTCATCACGTGACTGCTGAACAAGTATCAGACTGGTGTAATTCGGTTGTACCGACCGGTCATAGCAAAGTAGCTATTTTAATTTTAAAAACTTCAGACCCGGATACATCTCCCATACGGATTTATCTTGAATAATTGTTTTTAAATAAGTAAAATTATTTGTCATTAAAAATGTTGCATTAATCTAAAGACATCGCAGCGATGGTACTAACTTTTATAGTCATTCAAAAGGTAAGGTTTTTGCCTGACATATTATGCAGTTAAACACTTCCCATTCCGTGTTTAGTAGGTATACCATGAGATTTACAAAAAATGAGCCCTGGGGCGAGTTCGCCCAATTTCGCCGGGGCGAGTCCGCCCATGCCCAATTACACGCTAAGAACGGGCAGACTCGCCCCAACATAATACTGGACACATGATGTGTCCATTTCATATGTTGGGGCCACATGGCCTAATTTGTCATAGTTGTGTCTAGTTGACTTTTAATCATTCTTTACATGGAATAACTGATAGTTTCTGCAATATTTAACTTGCCTATGAAGCCGGATGAGCTTGCCTATCACTATGAGGGCGAACCTGCCCCGGCGTGAGTGTGGGGTAAGTCCGCCCTGTTGGTTATTTTCCTTACTCCTGCACTTAGGCTACTAACAGTTCTAGAGTGCTGAAACTATGGGGGTGTGTAGCTAAGAAACGTAGCTTTCATTTGGAAGTAGGATAGCTTCAGTCTCTATAGCACTTTAAGATACCTACGGTAAATGATGCCAAATCCTTGTTATAACAATTTCTTCATTATTTACACATACATTGTTAATTGCCTCGAAATCCGAGTTTAAATCAACCCATTTTGGAATACCATGTTTGCTATCGTCAGTAGACAGCATTGTCATTATTGGTTGTTCAAATTAGGCATTACATCACATATTTATGACCATTCTGTCCCGATGCAACATTGATCGACGCATCTTGTTATTTCCTTCCAAATCCGAATTTCAATCTACCAACATTTGGATGATAGTGTTTGCTATCGTAATCAAGACTGGGCCCGCCTCCGGGCTGGTTTCTAACTTAATATCCGATAACCGAAGATAAAAAAACGCCGTCATGAAGGTGGCATCTTCCAGAATGCTATACTTTCCAAATTTTCGCTCGACAGTTGAATGTGCGATGTCAATTGTACGGTTATATAAATCAGTGGCGTAGCCAGGGGATGCAGGGGGGAGTGCAATATTAGAGTCGTGTCGGTCGAGATTGGTTCTGTCGGGCAGTTGCCCAACCAGTGACAGAAAAATAGTAAAATAGTCGTAAAATGTGTACATAATAGACTCCAAATTTATTCAGCAGTTGGCTAAATCAAGGAAAATAACACTGTCGTCATTACTGGCGGGTTGTTTCCATCACTACCGTCCTCAAATAGCCGATTTGTCATTGAATACAATACTATACTACGACTGCACGCAACATTAT
Source organism: Ophiura sarsii (assembly GCA_035610835.1). NCBI lineage: Eukaryota > Metazoa > Echinodermata > Ophiuroidea > Amphilepidida > Ophiuridae > Ophiura > Ophiura sarsii. Next base: position 2,136 of record JAYJML010000523.1, on the reverse strand, counting down.
TTGCAGACTTGCGCTGCAGACGTAGCCTGACAACCGCGGAACCACATTAATTATACATGTAATAAAAGTGAACATACACGTGTCACGTGCAGCTATTCTATTGTGTTTATGTTATTGAAATGCATTGTGTTACCACCCCCCCCCCCCCCCCCCCCCCCCCCTCCCCTCCCTAACAAGCTTCTCATTCGAACGACCTAGATTGATTGGATGCTTAGTCCGTTATCATGATTATGATTATGGTAAAGTGATCGGTTAATATTATCGAAATGTATGTTATCGAAATTAATGTATTGTCTTTACCCCCCCCCCCCCCCCCCCCCCCGCACACCTACCTTCCCCAACAAGCTTCTCATTCAATCGACCTAGATAGGATGCTCCATTAATATGATGACCTATCCCCGACCCATCACCCACTGGCAGTATAATGTGTAGTGTAAATCAAAACGACTGGTAAAAACAGCTACACACATAATATCGGTAAAAGTGGATCAGATCGATCCCCGCATCTCCCGCCGCGTTCAATAGAATAAAATGTATTGTTCCGGGTTTATGCACATTACCGCCTGCGTTCAATTTAACGCTACTACTGCATACAAAACCTATGTATAATTTTAGGTAGTTTAGTATTTGTTTGTCTGTCACCCCTTTATAACTACTCATAAAATGCCTTAATCGATAGACATTTTGATGCCTTTTGTAAATCATTATTACATTTAAAACTAGCATGGTCATGTTGTAGAACAGTGTTACCATGGACTTAAGTTATATACCGTTATTAAATAATATTATGATCATTAATCAATAATATCACGCTCCACGCGTCATGACTTGAGCCCATCTCGGTGTAAATAATTTATATCGTTTGTCGGGATATTCATGAGTGTATGATTTCTTTTCTCTCTTTTGTACGACTGCACGCAACATTATTTGCAGACTTGCGCTGCAGACGTAGCCTGACAACCGCGGAACCACATTAATTATACATGTAATAAAAGTGAACATACACGTGTCACGTGCAGCTATTCTATTGTGTTTATGTTATTGAAATGCATTGTGTTACCACCCCCCCCCCCCCCCCCCCCCTCCCCTCCCTAACAAGCTTCTCATTCGAACGACCTAGATTGATTGGATGCTTAGTCCGTTATCATGATTATGATTATGGTAAAGTGATCGGTTAATATTATCGAAATGTATGTTATCGAAATTAATGTATTGTCTTTACCCCCCCCCCCCCCCCGCACACCTACCTTCCCCAACAAGCTTCTCATTCAATCGACCTAGATAGGATGCTCCATTAATATGATGACCTATCCCCGACCCATCACCCACTGGCAGTATAATGTGTAGTGTAAATCAAAACGACTGGTAAAAACAGCTACACACATAATATCGGTAAAAGTGGATCAGATCGATCCCCGCATCTCCCGCCGCGTTCAATAGAATAAAATGTATTGTTCCGGGTTTATGCACATTACCGCCTGCGTTCAATTTAACGCTACTACTGCATACAAAACCTATGTATAATTTTAGGTAGTTTAGTATTTGTTTGTCTGTCACCCCTTTATAACTACTCATAAAATGCCTTAATCGATAGACATTTTGATGCCTTTTGTAAATCATTATTACATTTAAAACTAGCATGGTCATGTTGTAGAACAGTGTTACCATGGACTTAAGTTATATACCGTTATTAAATAATATTATGATCATTAATCAATAATATCACGCTCCACGCGTCATGACTTGAGCCCATCTCGGTGTAAATAATTTATATCGTTTGTCGGGATATTCATGAGTGTATGATTTCTTTTCTCTCTTTTGTTTGTATTAATACTGTAATTTTCCTTTATGTTGAGTGTATCTTACTTTATCGTTTGGACTGAGACCATTTAGTTAGTATGGTCTTTGGGTGCTACTGTTTGAAAGCGTTTTCCGAATAAATGAATAAAATAAATAATAAACCTGCATTACATATGGGATGGTCATTTAATACATGCCATTCTTGCTGTGTATCTGTAAAAACTTTTTTATAGAGCAAAAACACTCTAGGCTCCGCCTACCATAGCCCTGATCACCGCCTTATTTCCACCTTACCTATATCATTGTATATATTAATACGCCATACCCAGATGGTGA
>JAYJML010000717.1:0-13000 GCA_035610835.1 Ophiura sarsii | reverse complement strand
GTTTGGTACCGAACCATTTGGGTATATACCCAGATGGTTCAAATACCCAAATGGCTTGTAACACATGTACAGTCCCAGTGCACAGCACACATACCCACACACCACTCTTCTTGTATGTATGCATAGTACAATTCACTTGTATAGCAGCAGTGTAAACATGCATTGTGTAATCAGAGAGATGTTATGTAATACCTCCAAGTAAACAGCATGATCACGATGATAGAACTGTCATATGGGGATGGGGGGGGGGGGGGGGGGGGGTACATCATAGCACATATGATCATGCAGGGTTGAATTTAAAACTTTACAATATCTGTTTTATACTTCCATGATAATACTAAGCATGCTAAGTGGTGATTTTTATTCTCAAAACTCTTATAATTCCTATACAAAAGTAATCGTGAAGAATTTCATGCTGTTTGGCCGTTTGTTCTTCTCAAAACTATGATAAAACTATAACTTCAACAGGCATGAAGGCAAGAATAAGGCAAGCGGCTGTTAGAAAAATCCCGGGGGTACATAATTATACCAGGGAGGTGTCAATACCCACCAAAGTCAAATTTTCCATAGTTTCGAAATTGGGTGCAGCTTGGCTGAACTGACCACGGTGGGGTGTCCCGGGGGGGGGGGGGGGGGGGGGGGGGGCAGTCACTGGATGAAAAATGGAAGCATAATAGTGATATAAATAAAAATAAATAAAAAATGAATAAATATATATATAAATAAATATTTATTGACAACCGTATTAACGGCAGAGCTTATAAAAATTCAGAGGTATAGATGACCTTCCGGAATATAGCACTACTCTGAGTTCGCCTGAGTAGCGATATATTCCGAAAGGTCTATACCTCTGAATTTTTATATAAATAAATAAATAAATACATAAAGTATACATACTACCATGACTACTACCGTTCCAAATGGTTTAACTTATATTTCGCTCTGCCTCGCATTGAGCACTCTGCAAGAATATTGCTTAGTATATAGGCCTACATACATAAATAAATCAATAGGCCTACAAAGCTTGACTAATTTTGAATCCGTGACAAACATTTCTGACCATCCTTTGAAAACAGTCTGAATTTCCGGTTCCTCAATGGGATGGCTGACTAATTTTGAGACGAAATTCCAGACCATCCTTTGAAAAGAGTCTGGAATTCCGAATTCCTCTATGGGTGCTGACCATGGGCTGATTAATTTCGAGACGAATTTCCAAATCATCCTTTAAAAAAAGTCTGGATTTCCGAGTTCCTCTATAGGGTGCTGACCATGGGCTGACTAATTTTGAGACGAAATTCCAGACCATCCTTTGAAAAAAGTCTGGAAATCCGAATTCCTCTATAGGGTGCTGACAATGGGCTGACTAATTCCGAGACGAAATTCCAGACCATCCTTTGTCTGGAAATCCAAATTCCTCTATAGGGTGCTGACCATGGGCTGACTAATTTTGAGACGAAATTCCAGACCAACCTTTGAAAAAAGTCTGGAAATCCGAATTCCTCTATAGGGTGCTGACTATGGGCTGACTAATTTTGAGACGAAATTCCAGACCATCCTTTGAAAAAAGTCTGGAATTCCAAGGCCCCGACAATCAAAAAAAAGTTTGGAAATCCTAATTCCTCTATAGGGGGGGTGCGGATTTTATCTGGAATAGCCCATTGACATACTTTTCGTCAACCTTGCCATATGCACATACTTAATTTTGAACATGGGATGGATACTACCAACCCTATGTAGCATGTGGGCGTAGCCTACTATGACCATTATAGATTAGCATTATGATAATGTTCTACATTAGAATAGTCATTAAATCTTGCTATCTACTGAAGACAGCTAATAATATTCCTAAGAGGGCATGTTGCGGGGTAAATGGTATGGAGTGTTTCATTCTTAACTTGCATTTGACTAGAACGACTATCTGATTTTTGATTTTGTATTGGATCATTCCGATTCCGATAGTTTCGTCGCGGACGACACAGTCGACTTGCCCAAAGCATACACCATTTCATTTGAACTTGAAGATTTAAAAGATACACGTGTACACATTGCACTCAAATGTTGGATTGCAGTAGCTAGCCATGTTAGTCATCGTGCCTTGGTCTGTTAATCTTCACCATAATCTACAAATCACGCTAATATATGTAAGTCCATTTTCAGGTAAATATTATTAACGGATGGATCCATACACAACCATCTTTAAAATAATATGTCCTCTTATGAAATTAATCCCCACCATGCCGCCGCAGTGTATAAAGGGACTACTTTTTAGCCAAATTTCGTTATTACATAAAACGTTGACAGAGTCATATATTGGTGTGCCCCTTCGTTTATCTGATTCAATGCGCATGTATGCAAGTGAATACATTATCTTTTCGAAGCAACAATACCCGCCGAAATAGCTCAGTTGGGAGAGCGTTAGACTGAAGATCTAAAGGTCCCTGGTTCAAATCCGGAGAGTTCACTTGAACTCTGAACTGTCCCGGGTTTCGGCATTCTTTTTTATAAACCTTTATACTAATAATCACATATTGATTTCTTCGGCGGTATTACATGAAGATTGATCCGTAAAAACAAAACAAAGTAAAACATCTTCTTCTTTTTTCGTTCATCGTAAAGAAAACACTCAAGTTTTGTATAAAAAACTTACCGTAACCGTATGTCATAGAAAAATGAGTATGGTCAATTTGTGTATATTCAGACAGGCATTGTCAATGGAGTTGAATAAATTACCGGATCATGACCGAATTAATGTCGCACACATTAAAGCAACAGATCGATGAATATCAAAAGAATAAAGGGGGCTTACATTGATTATTTCTCGACCTCCCGTGTGGTCTAGTGGTTAGGATTCGTGGTTTTCACCCACGCGGCCCGGGTTCGATTCCCGGCACGGGAAGTGTAACATTTTCGAGTTCAATTTTGCCTTTCACGAATGAGGTATAATGTTATTTTCTTTTATCATCTACTACCTGCCATGCTTTTACGTGTCCTTTTCCAAGGCAAATAATGTATTCTCTCCATATTAATAGATTGAAAACTTGAAGTGAAAAACAAGTAGTAAAGTATAGTAGGCAATAGCCACGCAAAGGCAATGTTGATAATATTCAGGAACTATTTATTCAACCGTAAAGATTATTTGAAATTGCACGTGATTTACATAATATACTGTATAATTATTATAATGATTTGTTACAAATTCCATGTTATCCGATTGCAATCAGCATGATCAGTCATATCACGAAACAACACGGTACATTACTCCAAATTACACAGTACAATAATTACAATTGATGTTGATAACATGGCATCAACTATTTTGTAGGACTCACATCACATTGACATACTTTTCGTCAACCTTGCCATATGCACATACTTAATTTTGAACATGGGATGGATACTACCAAACCTATGTAGCATGTGGGCGTAGCCTACTATGACCATTATAGATTAGCATTATGATAATGTTCTACATTAGAATAGTCATTAAATCTTGCTATCTACTGAAGACAGCTAATAATATTACTAAGAGGGCATGTTGCGGGGTAAATGGTATGGAGTGTTTCATTCTTAACTTGCATTTGACTAGAACGACTATCTGATTTTTGATTTTGTATTGGATGATTCCGATTCCGATAGTTTCGTCGCGGACGACACAGTCGACTTGCCCAAAGCATACACCATTTCATTTGAACTTGAAGATTTAAAAGATACACGTGTACACATTGCACTCAAATGTTGGATTGCAGTAGCTAGCCATGTTAGTCATCGTGCCTTGGTCTGTTAATCTTCACCATAATCTACAAATCACGCTAATATATGTAAGTCCATTTTCAGGTAAATATTATTAACGGATGGATCCATACACAACCATCTTTAAAATAATATGTCCTCTTATGAAATTAATCCCCACCATGCCGCCGCAGTGTATAAAGGGACTACTTTTTAGCCAAATTTCGTTATTACATAAAACGTTGACAGAGTCATATATTGGTGTGCCCCTTCGTTTATCTGATTCAATGCGCATGTATGCAAGTGAATACATTATCTTTTCGAAGCAACAATACCCGCCGAAATAGCTCAGTTGGGAGAGCGTTAGACTGAAGATCTAAAGGTCCCTGGTTCAAATCCGGAGAGTTCACTTGAACTCTGAACTGTCCCGGGTTTCGGCATTCTTTTTTATAAACCTTTATACTAATAATCACATATTGATTTCTTCGGCGGTATTACATGAAGATTGATCCGTAAAAACAAAACAAAGTAAAACATCTTCTTCTTTTTTCGTTCATCGTAAAGAAAACACTCAAGTTTTGTATAAAAAACTTACCGTAACCGTATGTCATAGAAAAATGAGTATGGTCAATTTGTGTATATTCAGACAGGCATTGTCAATGGAGTTGAATAAATTACCGGATCATGACCGAATTAATGTCGCACACATTAAAGCAACAGATCGATGAATATCAAAAGAATAAAGGGGGCTTACATTGATTATTTCTCGACCTCCCGTGTGGTCTAGTGGTTAGGATTCGTGGTTTTCACCCACGCGGCCCGGGTTCGATTCCCGGCACGGGAAGTGTAACATTTTCGAGTTCAATTTTGCCTTTCACGAATGAGGTATAATGTTATTTTCTTTTATCATCTACTACCTGCCATGCTTTTACGTGTCCTTTTCCAAGGCAAATAATGTATTCTCTCCATATTAATAGATTGAAAACTTGAAGTGAAAAACAAGTAGTAAAGTATAGTAGGCAATAGCCACGCAAAGGCAATGTTGATAATATTCAGGAACTATTTATTCAACCGTAAAGATTATTTGAAATTGCACGTGATTTACATAATATACTGTATAATTATTATAATGATTTGTTACAAATTCCATGTTATCCGATTGCAATCAGCATGATCAGTCATATCACGAAACAACACGGTACATTACTCCAAATTACACAGTACAATAATTACAATTGATGTTGATAACATGGCATCAACTATTTTGTAGGACTCACATCACATTGACATACTTTTCGTCAACCTTGCCATATGCACATACTTAATTTTGAACATGGGATGGATACTACCAAACCTATGTAGCATGTGGGCGTAGCCTACTATGACCATTATAGATTAGCATTATGATAATGTTCTACATTAGAATAGTCATTAAATCTTGCTATCTACTGAAGACAGCTAATAATATTACTAAGAGGGCATGTTGCGGGGTAAATGGTATGGAGTGTTTCATTCTTAACTTGCATTTGACTAGAACGACTATCTGATTTTTGATTTTGTATTGGATGATTCCGATTCCGATAGTTTCGTCGCGGACGACACAGTCGACTTGCCCAAAGCATACACCATTTCATTTGAACTTGAAGATTTAAAAGATACACGTGTACACATTGCACTCAAATGTTGGATTGCAGTAGCTAGCCATGTTAGTCATCGTGCCTTGGTCTGTTAATCTTCACCATAATCTACAAATCACGCTAATATATGTAAGTCCATTTTCAGGTAAATATTATTAACGGATGGATCCATACACAACCATCTTTAAAATAATATGTCCTCTTATGAAATTAATCCCCACCATGCCGCCGCAGTGTATAAAGGGACTACTTTTTAGCCAAATTTCGTTATTACATAAAACGTTGACAGAGTCATATATTGGTGTGCCCCTTCGTTTATCTGATTCAATGCGCATGTATGCAAGTGAATACATTATCTTTTCGAAGCAACAATACCCGCCGAAATAGCTCAGTTGGGAGAGCGTTAGACTGAAGATCTAAAGGTCCCTGGTTCAAATCCGGAGAGTTCACTTGAACTCTGAACTGTCCCGGGTTTCGGCATTCTTTTTTATAAACCTTTATACTAATAATCACATATTGATTTCTTCGGCGGTATTACATGAAGATTGATCCGTAAAAACAAAACAAAGTAAAACATCTTCTTCTTTTTTCGTTCATCGTAAAGAAAACACTCAAGTTTTGTATAAAAAACTTACCGTAACCGTATGTCATAGAAAAATGAGTATGGTCAATTTGTGTATATTCAGACAGGCATTGTCAATGGAGTTGAATAAATTACCGGATCATGACCGAATTAATGTCGCACACATTAAAGCAACAGATCGATGAATATCAAAAGAATAAAGGGGGCTTACATTGATTATTTCTCGACCTCCCGTGTGGTCTAGTGGTTAGGATTCGTGGTTTTCACCCACGCGGCCCGGGTTCGATTCCCGGCACGGGAAGTGTAACATTTTCGAGTTCAATTTTGCCTTTCACGAATGAGGTATAATGTTATTTTCTTTTATCATCTACTACCTGCCATGCTTTTACGTGTCCTTTTCCAAGGCAAATAATGTACTCTCTCCATATTAATAGATTGAAAACTTGAAGTGAAAAACAAGTAGTAAAGTATAGTAGCCAATAGACACGCAAAAGCAATGTTGTTAATATTCAGGAACTATTTATTTAACCGTAAAGATTATTTGAAATTGCACGTGATTTACATAATATACTGTATAATTATTATAATGATTTGTTACAAATTCCATGTTATCCGATTGCAATCAGCATGATCAGTCATATCACGAAACAACACGGTACATTACTCCAAATTACACAATACAATAATTACAATTGATGTTGATAACATGGCATCAACTATTTTGTAGGACTCACATCACATTGACATACTTTTCTTCAACCTTGCCATATGCACATACTTAATTTTGAACATGGGATGGATACTACCAAAACTATGTAGCATGTGGGCGTACTATGACCATTATAGATTAGCATTATGATAATGTTCTACATTAGAATAGTCATTAAATCTTGCTATCTACTGAAGACAGCTAATAATATTCCTAAGAGGGCATATTGCGGGGTAAATGGTATGGAGTGTTTCATTCTTAACTTGCATTTGACTAGAACGACTATCTGATTTTTGATTTTGTATTGGATCATTCCGATTCCGATAGTCTCGTCGCGGACGACACAGTCGACTTGCCCAAAGCATACACCATTTCATTTGAACTTGAAGATTTAAAAGATACACGCGTACAGATTGCACTCAAATGTTGGATTGCAGTAGCTAGCCATGTTAGTCATCGTGCCTTGGTCTGTTAATCTTCACCATAATCTACAAATCACGTTAATATATGTAAGTCCATTTTCAGGTAAATATTATTAACGGATGGATCCATACACAACCATCTTTAAAATAATAATTATGTCCTCTTATGAAATTAATCCCCACCATGCCGCCGCAGTGTATGAAGGGACTACTTTTTAGCCAAATTTCGTTATTACATAAAACGTTGACAGAGTCATATATTGGTGTGCCCCTTCGTTTATCTGATTCAATGCGCATGTACGCAAGTGAATACATTATCTTTTCGAAGCAACAATACCCGCCGAAATAGCTCAGTTGGGAGAGCGTTAGACTGAAGATCTAAAGGTCCCTGGTTCAAATCCGGAGAGTTCACTTGAACTCTGAACTGTCCCGGGTTTCGGCATTCTTTTTTATAAACCTTTATACTAATAATCACATATTGATTTCTTCGGCGGTATTACATGAAGATTGATCCGTAAAAACAAAACAAAGTAAAACATCTTCTTCTTTTTTCGTTCATCGTAAAGAAAACACTCAAGTTTTGTATAAAAAACTTACCGTAACCTTATGTCATAGAAAAATGAGTATGGTCAATTTGTGTATATTCAGACAGGCATTGCCAATGGAGTTGAATAAATTACCGGATCATGACCTAATTAATGTCGCACACATTAAAGCAACAGATCGATGAATATCAAAAGAATAAAGGGGGCCTTACATTGATTATTTCTCGACCTCCCGTGTGGTCTAGTGGTTAGGATTCGTGGTTTTCACCCACGCGGCCCGGGTTCGATTCCCGGCACGGGAAGTGTAACATTTTCGAGTTCAATTTTGCCTTTCACGAATGAGGTATAATGTTATTTTCTTTTATCATCTACTACTTGCCATGCTTTTACGTGTCCTTTTCCAAGGCAAATAATGTATTCTCTCCATATTAATAGATTGAAAACTTGAAGTGAAAAACAAGTAGTAAAGTATAGTAGGCAATAGCCACGCAAAGGCAATGTTGATAATATTCAGGAACTATTTATTCAACCGTAAAGATTATTTAAAATTGCACGTGATTTACATAATATACTGTATAATTATTATAATGATTTGTTACAAATTCCATGTTATCCGATTGCAATCAGCATGATCAGTCATATCACGAAACAACACGGTACATTACTCCAAATTACACAGTACAATAATTACAATTGATGTTGATAACATGGCATCAACTATTTTGTAGGACTCACATCACATTGACATACTTTTCGTCAACCTTGCCATATGCACATACTTAATTTTGAACATGGGATGGATACTACCAACCCTATGTAGCATGTGGGCGTAGCCTACTATGACCATTATAGATTAGCATTATGATAATGTTCTACATTAGAATAGTCATTAAATCTTGCTATCTACTGAAGACAGCTAATAATATTCCTAAGAGGGCATGTTGCGGGGTAAATGGTATGGAGTGTTTCATTCTTAACTTGCATTTGACTAGAACGACTATCTGATTTTTGATTTTGTATTGGATCATTCCGATTCCGATAGTTTCGTCGCGGACGACACAGTCGACTTGCCCAAAGCATACACCATTTCATTTGAACTTGAAGATTTAAAAGATACACGTGTACACATTGCACTCAAATGTTGGATTGCAGTAGCTAGCCATGTTAGTCATCGTGCCTTGGTCTGTTAATCTTCACCATAATCTACAAATCACGCTAATATATGTAAGTCCATTTTCAGGTAAATATTATTAACGGATGGATCCATACACAACCATCTTTAAAATAATATGTCTTCTTATGAAATTAATCCCCACCATGCCGCCGCAGTGTATAAAGGGACTACTTTTTAGCCAAATTTCGTTATTACATAAAACGTTGACAGAGTCATATATTGGTGTGCCCCTTCGTTTATCTGATTCAATGCGCATGTATGCAAGTGAATACATTATCTTTTCGAAGCAACAATACCCGCCGAAATAGCTCAGTTGGGAGAGCGTTAGACTGAAGATCTAAAGGTCCCTGGTTCAAATCCGGAGAGTTCACTTGAACTCTGAACTGTCCCGGGTTTCGGCATTCTTTTTTATAAACCTTTATACTAATAATCACATATTGATTTCTTCGGCGGTATTACATGAAGATTGATCCGTAAAAACAAAACAAATTAAAACATCTTCTTCTTTTTTCGTTCATCGTAAAGAAAACACTCAAGTTTTGTATAAAAAACTTACCGTAACCTTATGTCATAGAAAAATGAGTATGGTCAATTTGTGTATATTCAGACAGGCATTGTCAATGGAGTTGAATAAATTACCGGATCATGACCGAATTAATGTCGCACACATTAAAGCAACAGATCGATGAATATCAAAAGAATAAAGGGGGCTTACATTGATTATTTCTCGACCTCCCGTGTGGTCTAGTGGTTAGGATTCGTGGTTTTCACCCACGCGGCCCGGGTTCGATTCCCGGCACGGGAAGTGTAACATTTTCGAGTTCAATTTTGCCTTTCACGAATGAGGTATAATGTTATTTTCTTTTATCATCTACTACCTGCCATGCTTTTACGTGTCCTTTTCCAAGGCAAATAATGTATTCTCTCCATATTAATAGATTGAAAACTTGAAGTGAAAAACAAGTAGTAAAGTATAGTAGCCAAAAGACACGCAAAAGCAATGTTGTTAATATTCAGGAACTATTTATTTAACCGTAAAGATTATTTGAAATTGCACGTGATTTACATAATATACTGTATAATTATTATAATGATTTGTTACAAATTCCATGTTATCCGATTGCAATCAGCATGATCAGTCATATCACGAAACAACACGGTACATTACTCCAAATTACACAATACAATAATTACAATTGATGTTGATAACATGGCATCAACTATTTTGTAGGACTCACATCACATTGACATACTTTTCGTCAACCTTGCCATATGCACATACTTAATTTTGAACATGGGATGGATACTACCAAAACTATGTAGCATGTGGGCGTACTATGACCATTATAGATTAGCATTATGATAATGTTCTACATTAGAATAGTCATTAAATCTTGCTATCTACTGAAGACAGCTAATAATATTCCTAAGAGGGCATGTTGCGGGGTAAATGGTATGGAGTGTTTCATTCTTAACTTGCATTTGACTAGAACGACTATCTGATTTTTGATTTTGTATTGGATCATTCCGATTCCAATAGTCTCGTCGCGGACGACACAGTCGACTTGCCCAAAGCATACACCATTTCATTTGAACTTGAAGATTTAAAAGATACACGCGTACAGATTGCACTCAAATGTTGGATTGCAGTAGCTAGCCATGTTAGTCATCGTGCCTTGGTCTGTTAATCTTCACCATAATCTACAAATCAAGCTAATATATGTAAGTCCATTTTCAGGTAAATATTATTAACGGATGGATCCATACACAACCATCTTTAAAATAATATGTCCTCTTATGAAATTAATCCCCACCATGCCGCCGCAGTGTATAAAGGGACTACTTTTTAGCCAAATTTCGTTATTACATAAAACGTTGACAGAGTCATATATTGGTGTGCCCCTTCGTTTATCTGATTCAATGCGCATGTATGCAAGTGAATACATTATCTTTTCGAAGCAACAATACCCGCCGAAATAGCTCAGTTGGGAGAGCGTTAGACTGAAGATCTAAAGGTCCCTGGTTCAAATCCGGAGAGTTCACTTGAACTCTGAACTGTCCCGGGTTTCGGCATTCTTTTTTATAAACCTTTATACTAATAATCACATATTGATTTCTTCGGCGGTATTACATGAAGATTGATCCGTAAAAACAAAACAAAGTAAAACATCTTCTTCTTTTTTCGTTCATCGTAAAGAAAACACTCAAGTTTTGTATAAAAAACTTACCGTAACCTTATGTCATAGAAAAATGAGTATGGTCAATTTGTGTATATTCAGACAGGCATTGTCAATGGAGTTGAATAAATTACCGGATCATGACCGAATTAATGTCGCACACATTAAAGCAACAGATCGATGAATATCAAAAGAATAAAGGGGGCTTACATTGATTATTTCTCGACCTCCCGTGTGGTCTAGTGGTTAGGATTCGTGGTTTTCACCCACGCGGCCCGGGTTCGATTCCCGGCACGGGAAGTGTAACATTTTCGAGTTCAATTTTGCCTTTCACGAATGAGGTATAATGTTATTTTCTTTTATCATCTACTACCTGCCATGCTTTTACGTGTCCTTTTCCAAGGCAAATAATGTATTCTCTCCATATTAATAGATTGAAAACTTGAAGTGAAAAACAAGTAGTAAAGTATAGTAGGCAATAGCCACGCAAAAGCAATGTTGTTAATATTCAGGAACTATTTATTTAACTGTAAAGATTATTTGAAATTGCACGTGATTTACATAATATACTGTATAATTATTATAATGATTTGTTACAAATTCCATGTTATCCGATTGCAATCAGCATGATCAGTCATATCACGAAACAACACGGTACATTACTCCAAATTACACAATACAATAATTACAATTGATGTTGATAACATGGCATCAACTATTTTGTAGGACTCACATCACATTGACATACTTTTCGTCAACCTTGCCATATGCACATACTTAATTTTGAACATGGGATGGATACTACCAAAACTATGTAGCATGTGGGCGTACTATGACCATTATAGATTAGCATTATGATAATGTTCTACATTAGAATAGTCATTAAATCTTGCTATCTACTGAAGACAGCTAATAATATTCCTAAGAGGGCATATTGCGGGGTAAATGGTATGGAGTGTTTCATTCTTAACTTGCATTTGACTAGAACGACTATCTGATTTTTGATTTTGTATTGGATCATTCCGATTCCGATAGTCTCGTCGCGGACGACACAGTCGACTTGCCCAAAGCATACACCATTTCATTTGAACTTGAAGATTTAAAAGATACACGCGTACAGATTGCACTCAAATGTTGGATTGCAGTAGCTAGCCATGTTAGTCATCGTGCCTTGGTCTGTTAATCTTCACCATAATCTACAAATCACGTTAATATATGTAAGTCCATTTTCAGGTAAATATTATTAACGGATGGATCCATACACAACCATCTTTAAAATAATAATTATGTCCTCTTATGAAATTAATCCCCACCATGCCGCCGCAGTGTATGAAGGGACTACTTTTTAGCCAAATTTCGTTATTACATAAAACGTTGACAGAGTCATATATTGGTGTGCCCCTTCGTTTATCTGATTCAATGCGCATGTATGCAAGTGAATACATTATCTTTTCGAAGCAACAATACCCGCCGAAATAGCTCAGTTGGGACAGCGTTAGACTGAAGATCTGAAGGTCCCTGGTTCAAATCCGGAGAGTTCACTTGAACTCTGAACTGTCCCGGGTTTCGGCATTCTTTTTTATAAACCTTTATACTAATAATCACATATTGATTTCTTCGGCGGTATTACATGAAGATTGATCCGTAAAAACAAAACAAAGTAAAACATCTTCTTCTTTTTTCGTTCATCGTAAAGAAAACACTCAAGTTTTGTATAAAAAACTTACCGTAACCTTATGTCATAGAAAAATGAGTATGGTCAATTTGTGTATATTCAGACAGGCATTGTCAATGGAGTTGAATAAATTACCGGATCATGACCGAATTAATGTCGCACACATTAAAGCAACAGATCGATGAATATCAAAAGAATAAAGGGGGCTTACATTGATTATTTCTCGACCTCCCGTGTGGTCTAGTGGTTAGGATTCGTGGTTTTCACCCACGCGGCCCGGGTTCGATTCCCGTGTGTAACATTTTCGAGTTCAATTTTGCCTTTCACGAATGAGGTATAATGTTATTTT
>JAYJML010000291.1:47500-50000 GCA_035610835.1 Ophiura sarsii | reverse complement strand
GGTCAAATTCTTAGTCTACCTCTAACCTACCTATGACATAAAGAAGGGACCTTAACTAACACGCATGCAACTGACTGAACCCCCTAACCCTAACCCTAACCCTAACCCTAACCCTAACCCTAACCCTAACCCTAACCCTAACCCTAACCCCTAACCCTAACCCTAACCCTAACCCTAACCCTAACCCTAACCCTAACCCTAACCCTAACCCTAACCCTAACCCTAACCCTAACCCTAACCCTAACCCTAACCCTAACCAATTTTCATTGCTTCTACCCGTCCATGCACAGTAATTTTTTTTGTTTATTTACTCTTCTATGTAGTACCCAAACTGTAACGACCACTGCAAATAAACAAAATGGAAAAAAGAATTACTTTACAATAAAACACACATCTACAACCAAATAGCTTAAATTAATTGATGTTATCAAATGGTATTTAAATATTGATGCATGGCTCATTGCCTTAATAGAATATAAACTTTGATTATTTGGTATTTTTAAACATAGTTCAATGTTAATGCAACATTATGGCCATGTGCAAACAATAGTATATGATAACAACGCCTTTATTAACACTGATCGTCAGTTCAGTTATGAAAATATTGATACAATAGTTAACACTTTCAACGCGGTAGGCGTGTGCAGACGACATGCCGAAGTTTCACAAAATGTTTTAAAAATGTCAACATTACTGAATTAAATTACCATATTATTTGGAATCACCAAGAGAAATGCATTGAAATAAGTAAAAACATGCCTAGTATTGGTTCAGATATCCTTAAGATATACCTTGAAATTTGGGAACGGTTTCTGAAAAATCTGTTTTGTGTATGATAAAACTAATAGCCGCGTGGAAAGTGTTAATACCTCGTTGGAATATCAAATGACAACGATTTTTTTTAAAACTTAGTTCTATGTTAATGCAACATTATTATTATCATAACAACGTCTTAATTTTTGCACCAACCGCAAGTTCTATTAGAGGGATGTTATCATCCGGGTCTTCGTCTTCATCTTCCTCATCTTCTTCTTCTTGCACTACTTCAACGACTTGTTCATCTACTCCTTGTATTTCCTCTTGTATGTCTCCTCCTCCTTCGCCTTCTTCTCCTCCATCTTCTTCTCCTTCTCCTACACGTCCTCCTTCTTCCTCTTCCCCTTCATGTTGTACTTCTTCTTCTTCTGTTTCTTCCTCTCCTCCTCCTTCCCCCTCTCCTTGTAAATCTCCTACTTCTTGTTCTCCTCGTTGCTCATCCATGATTGCTCTCTGTTTGATGTATATATGTATGTATTTTGCTATATCCCACCCGCGTGTAACGAAACATCTTAAATATAATGTGACATCGATGTCAAATAACGGTGACTGCACTATTGCAAATCGGTTTTTTGGCTATAATAATTACATAAAACATTGAAATAAGTTAATATTACGTATGTACAAAGGGAATGAAGGTCAAAGGTCATCATCAAAAGGAAAGGTCATTCAGGGGTCAAATATACATATTTGGTTAAACGAACTCAAACAATGTAAAAATTTAACAATGATATATGACATCCCAAGCCGGACAATAAAATAAGTCTTTCGACGTTTAATTGGATTCAATACGATGTTTCGTTAAAGAGATATTCACTTTTTAGTGTAATTTTAAGATATTACGACCTAAGGGCTCATACCGAAATATATTTTTATTTTCTGAAGACAGATTATCAAATGGGATGACAAAAGCTATTTACATACCAAATATAAAGTAATTTCAAGTAAATTTTAATTTGGCGCCAAATTTGATTTTTCTAAATAACGTGATTATTACACTTAACAATGCAATTTTCATTTTTTGAAAACGGATTATCAATATTAATGACATGTAGATGTAGTTTCAAAATAACGGCCAAAATAAAGTAATTGCCGTTGACTAAATCGGAAAAAATGTATGAATTTTTTTAATCGTAATATCTTAAAATTACACTAAAAATTGAATATCTCTTGAACGAAACATCGTATTGAATCCAATTAAACGTTGAAAGACTTATCCTAATGTCCGGCTTGAGATGACATTATAACAGTGTTAAATTTTTACTTTGTTTCAGTTCGTTTAACCAAAAATGAATATTTGACCCCTGAATGACCTTTCCTTTTCGTGATGACATTTGACCTTCATTCACTTTATACACACCTAATATTAACTTGTTTCAATGTTCTATGTAATTATTATAGCCAATAAACCGATTTGCAATATGTGCAATCACCGTTATTTGACATCGATTTCATTTTTATTTAAGATGTTCCGTTACACGTGGGATATAGAAGACATACAGCACACAGAAAACAATGGAGGTTGAGGAACGGAGACGAGGAGATGTAAGTAGATGTAGTTTCAAAATGGCAGCCAAAATATAGTCATTGCCATTGACAAAATCGGGAAAATGTATGATTTTTTTAAATCGTAATATCTTAAAATTACACTAAAAATGTAATATCTCTTGAACGAAACATCGTA
>JAYJML010000291.1:0-42500 GCA_035610835.1 Ophiura sarsii | reverse complement strand
CAGGTATTTCAGCAGAGACAATGCGGTCAATATCGGTCGGATTTTGAGGTTTGTCGCTCTCATCCAAAATAAGAAGGATATGCACATGAGGAAGACCCCTCTTTTGGTCCTCTTTCACGGCAGTGTATGCACTTACTTGGCCAAGAATTCTATTTTTTGTGAGATCAGTCAACAATTGATTTAATTTAATATTGAAAACTCTAACACAAATGTCTGGTCTGTCACTTGGCTGTTCACCAGGAAAAAGTGACGTTTTGATCTCGGGCCATTTTGGGTTGCACGTAAATGTTATAAACAGAGATGGTTTGCCATAGTTGCGAACAATAGCCATTGCGTCTTGAAATGCTTCAGCGTAAAAGCGTGGACTACCATATACTGTTGGGGGTAGGATAATTTTTCTTCCTGCATTTATGCCATCGCTGTTGTCCAATGCGTCCATTAATCCAGTGTATTTTTCTGCTCGGATCTCCTTCTGATGGTTCTTAATGTACTTTAGCCGTTCACCTTCTATTTTAGCGTACTGGTCACACGCAGTATTGCTGTAGCAACCTCTGGGATTTCATAATATAGTTGTCGCAATCAGCCCGGATTTGAAGTGTATATCTGTAGAATTCTGCCGGTGTTACATTACGTGGTCCAAATGCATGCTTGATGTTCAGGTGATAACCGTCGTTACCATAAGGAAAGAGTAAAATATAGTGTAAAGGATCATAAGATCGATGGATTTGGTTTATTCTCTGTATCGGACCTTGTCTTGTATGTATAACAACATCAAGATTGTTGATGGAATCCCCAGGCATTATAACTGCTACCTCACTTCCTGTTGGTAAGTTGTATCGTCTGGCATGTTCATGGGAGGGTTTCTTGCTGGCATTTAAAACAATCCTCAGATCGTCATGCCGATGTTGATTTTGTACTTCTATGGCTGCTTTGAGAGATACGATGTACGGGTTTACTTCATGGAGTGTGTCTTGTATAGTGGTGATTGTTGCCAGCGCTAGATCGGGATTATATGTTAGACGGTGTGTTGATTCATGATCTGTGTCGTTGAAGTACATTTGAGCAAACTTTGGGGTATTATTGCCAACAGTCAGAAGGGTATCAATCCGGTGATACATCTTTCCTTGTATTGTAACTGTAGGGCTAAACCCAAATTGGATGATCTCCTGCCCGATACCAAGGGATGCCAGTGCAAACGCGTTGTTATATTTCCTAATGTTTTTCAGAAAATTTGAATCTTGGTAAAGACACTTTAGAGCGTTAGGTGGTGATGGGACTGTATCTAAGAGTACTTTACCCTTTCCACAACAAAATCCTGCCCGTTCTTCGGTCCATCTTAAAGCCTTGCAATTGGGGCACATGTTATTTAGATTGAAGAGGCTGGGAAGTTCATGATGTTTTTCAGTTGTTGTAAAGTCGCTCTCAAGGAAATCGCTTGTATTTTTCATGACGCCCAGCCTCTTTTTTTGTGCCTGAGCCTCCCGAGTTCGCCGCACATCTTCACGGCGTTGATGAAGTACAGCTTGATGCGCCTCTGGATTCTCATACAAATTGGCCCGTAAAGTTACAGTGTGAACTCGGTTACGTTGTAAACGGGCTTCATTTTGTTCTGTTGTTTCGTGTGTCCGTGTTGCAGAAGTGCGAGCTCTTTGATGTAGTAAACGGGCTTCCTTTTGTTCTGTTGTTTCGTGTTGCAGTGTTGCAGAAGTGCGACCTCTTTTATCTAGTAAACGGGCTTCCTTTTGTTCTGTTGTTTCGTGTTGCAGTGTTGCAGAAGTGCGACCTCTTTTATCTAGTAAACGGGCTTCCTTTTGTTCTGTTGTTTCGTGTTGCAGTGTTGCAGAAGTGCGACCTATTTTATCTAGTAAACGGGCTTCCTTTTGTTCTGTTGTTTCGTGTTGCAGTGTTGCAGAAGTGCGAGCTCTTTGATTTAGTAAACGGGCTTCCTTTTGTTCTGTTGTTTCGTGTTGCAGTGTTGCAGAAGTGCGAGCTCTTTTATCTAGTAAACGGGCTTCCTTTTGTTCTGTTGTTTCGTGTTGCAGTGTTGCAGAAGTGCGTAGTCTCTGATCCAATAAACGGGCCCTTTTTTGATATGTCGTCTCATTTTGCCGTGTTGCAGATCTAGCAGCTTTGGCACTCTTCGGTGAGAAAGTACCGTGACGTTTTCTACTCCGTTGGCGAGGTCGCTTATTATCATGGCTAATCTTTAAAGAAAGCGGCAAGTACAGAAACGGTATGTTAAATATGACTCCTTTCATTTCACTTTGTAAATAGGCATTTTAAGTTATGAGAAAACAATGGATAATTAGTGAAGATTTCATTCAAGACAATCAGACAAAATATGTGAGCCAACCATCGTTCCAGGAGAACATCATCTTTCAAGTGTGTTGATGAGGACCTTCGACCTTTGGCAGTATCACCCATATTGTTTATTTCTCGAGGTTTTTCCTCAAGTGATTAAGTATAATTATTTACCTGGTAATTGTTTCCATCGGCGATCTGGGCATAATCAATACTATCCGTCTCCGTGTCCGTGTCCGTCGGTGTGATAGGCCTAGGGCCTGGGTTAGTGTGAATGTCATTTGCTAATGACAGTAGTCTTCGTGTGTAGGGTTGGTATATGACAAAACTGTTTGTGACGTTGAAGAAAGCATGATCTTGATTGTCAATGGCTACTTTCAATGATTCGTCCGGGTTTGCTGATGACCCTGCATTGACGCCGTAAACCACAATCGCTAGCAAGATTAGGGTGCTGACTTTGCCATACCATGATTTGAAGGGTTTGGTTTTCCTGCCGCTTTCATGTGACATCATGCATCGCCAAGACACTGGTTGAAAAAAACCACCAATTCGGGCTCTCCACACATTGGTTGAAATGCCCATGATCGATCCAGCTTTGAAATAATGTTTTTGGAAGAAAGAGTAGTCATAAAATGAAAAAAAATGCAAATGAACGGGTTTGAAACCATATCCTTCCCTTGATCACACTATGCCATTTAAATTAGTTTACAATATTACAAATAATTTTGATTCGAAGGGTTTGGTTTTCCTGCCAGTTTCATGTGACATATCCAGCTTTGAAATAAGATTTTTGGAAGAAAGAGTAGTCATAAAATTGAAAAAAATTGCAAATGAACGGGCTTGAAACCATCCTTCCATAACCCCTCGATCACACTATGCCATTTAAATTAGTTAAAAAAATTGTATCGTTGAGATATTATTTAAGACCCAAGCGTATGGGTGGGTAGGGGGGGGGGGGGGGGGGGGGCAGCTGTGCATACATTAGTTTTACAATATTATTACAAATAATTTTGTAGGCCTATATTTACATTTGTATCGTTGAGATATTATTAAATCAACACATAAGCGTATGGGGGGGGGGGGGGGGGGGCTCGATCACACTATGCCATTTAAATTAGTTTTACAATATTACCAACAAAATGGTATCGTTGAGATATTATTTAAGACCCAAGCGTAGCCTACGGGTGGGTAGGGGTGGAGCTGTGCATACATTAGTTTTACAATATAACATATTTACATTTGTATCGTTGAGATATTATTTAATCAACCCATAAGCGTATGGGGGAGGGGGGCATGTAGACCCAATATTTCGTGTTTTGTGTTTCCTATTAAAACGCAAAGACATTTCTGAACCGTTTTTATTTAGGCAACTTTTGATGCGTTGTTTAATTTTGGTGTAAAAACAAAAACAAAAAAGTATCTGTTTATTTCGTATTTTGAACACAGAACTATTATAATGTTCGAGTAAACGAATTTAAACTGCACATCCCCAACCTGTAATTATTTGAAATTCGCGCCCGGTTGTTTGTGTCGAAAGTGCTGATGGGATAGTTCAATCCATAAATCGATAATATCAATACATGAAACCAGATTTGTACTTTTACATGAAACCAGATTTGTACTCTTTAAATAAGTTGCAGTATAAAGTCGCCTATAGGTTCGGTCAGCGCCTATTTTCGGTCACTGGTCAAAATCGTGTACCTAGGCCTACTTGCATCGGTCGTCGCCATTTTAAAAAGCAATACCGGGCATCAACTATGCGGGGGTTTTGTAGTCGTCAGTTTATAACGACAAAGTCATTTTTATTACACGATTTGGGCGAAGTGACCGAAAATAGGCGCTGACCGAAATAGGCGACTTTACCACCGTAATTTGATAATATTGAGGGGAAAAAATGGAAAGAGAAAACTAAAAAAATATTCTTTCCTTATTTATTGTACTCTTACAGAAACCAGAGTTATACTCTTTAAATAAGTCGCAGTACCATAATAATGAACAAAAACAACAAAAATCATCTGTTTATTTTGTATTTTGAACACAGAACTAAAATGTTCAAGTAAACGAATTTAACACAGAATCATAATGTTCAAGTAGGCCTAAACGAATTTAAACTGCACATCCCCCACCTGTCATTATTTGAAATTCGCACCCGGTTGTCTGTGTCGAAAGTGCTGATGGGATAGCCGCATCTGCAACAGGTCGCATCTGCAACAGGTCGCATCTGCAACAGGTCGCATCTGCAACAGGTCGCTATTATTCTTTCCTTATTTACATCATATAATGGATAGCTATAATTTCATCTTACCTTTCAAGTAGTAGGCCTATTCCTAGTTCGTTTCATGAGATGTAATAATATTGAGAGAAAGAAAAAAATTGGAAAGAGAAAACTAAAAAAATATTCTTTCCTTATTTACATCATATAATGGATAGCTATAATTTCATCTTACCTTTCAAGTAGGATTCCTAGTTCGGGCCCGTTTCATGAGATGTAAATCAAGTTGTTTCCCAGTTGAATCTTACAAAACGCAACGGTTTGTGTGACGCCGCAACTTGATTTGTTTTCCCTGTTCATGATGTAAATAACTCCGATGGAATCTTATAAAACGCGACGCTTGGTGTGGCGCCTGAAGTCGGTATGCGCCACGCGACGCGGCGCGCCTGATACGCGGTACGCAAACATGCACGCAACGCGTTACCACGGTATGATTACGCGGTAGTACGCGCAATGCACAGAAACGCACAATTTTAGTGGCATTTATGAGCCAAATCTGAGAGGTTTTTTGCTGTTTTTGGAGCCAATTGTTAACCAATTTCAGTGGAATAAACTTTAACACCCTTCCCGTCATTTCCTCTATCTATCATGCAAATTAGGCGCCACTTTGATTAAAAGCAACGGAGAAATAAGGATAACAAACACACAAACACATACACACACACCGTTTCCAGATTTATAGTAAGATTGAGATAATCATATAGTTGATCAAACACAGCCCTTTCAATAACCTTTGAAATAACAGGTAGAATAGAAATAGGCCTGTAATTACCAGGATCAGCTGGATCTCCCGCCTTAAAAATAAGAGTAACTCTAGCTTTCTTCCAATTATTTGGGAAGGTACATGTAGTAAAAGAATGATTAATTATATGTGTGATGATTGGTGAAATAATTGGTGCTGCTAGTTTTAATAATCTTGACGGGATATTATCACAACCTGTAGCTTTATTATCTGACAACTTAGAGAGATACTTGAAAACAAATTCATGTGTAACAAACTCAAAGTTGAATGTTTTATTAGAATTGCAGTTGGTATTTGTGTTGTGAGAGAAATTACTACTATGATCATCTGTAGTAATTTTTGATGCAAGTCTAGGCCCTATTTCAGCAAAATAGGTATTCATTGTATTTGCAATATCTATGGGTTTATTTACAGAACCATTTTCTGTATTCAAACAAGTAATGCTGGTGTTTTTACTTTTAGACGGTACTACAAAACGCAGTTGCTCCCAAGTTTTCTTAATATTATTTTTACTCTCAGTTAAACCCTTATTTATAAATTGTTTTTTACTAGTACGGACTAAAATATTACATTTATTCTTGGCATCACGAAAATCTTTCCACTTCATAATGTCATTACCTGAGCGGATGGCTATTAATTTAAGTTTATCTCTGTAACGCATAAGTTGGATGATATCTTTAGTTAACCATGGTGCTGATTTCTTACGTACCCTGTGTCTTTTTAAAGGAACGTGTTTGTCAATGACTTCCAGAAAAAGTGTTTCAAATGAAAGAGCAATTACATTAACATCGCCATTCAACATAACTTTATCCCATCTAATTAACCTTAAATCACTTAGAAATGCCTTTTCATCAAACATTGTGTAAGAACGAGAAATAGCATACTTATGGTTTTGTTTACAATTACCATGTCCTTGTGACATAATCTTATTTGGATTTGTAACACTTCTATGTTTAGACTTCCTGCTTTTTTTACTGCTCCAAATTGCATATGTCAAGGAGTGATCACTTATACCAACATGAATAACACCAGAATTTGAAATTTGTGTTGTGTTTGTACAACACATTACATCAATTAAAGTAGCACTTGTTTCAGTAATTCTAGTTGGTTCATCAATTACCTGTTCAAGGTGAAAATCGTTACATATATTATTGAGTCTAACAGTATAACAATGTGGTACTGGTGACAACAAATCGCAGTTTAAATCACCCATTAATAAATAGTCTTTACCCTCTAATTCAATTGAATGTAATACATGTTCAAGATTGTCAAAAAGATTGATATGTGTACCGGGTGGTCTATACCATATAATAACAATAAATGGTTTACATTTGTATGGCATAATTTCAACAGTTAAAAGTTCAAGCACGTTAGAAGACAAATCTTTTCTGACTTTATGTGTACAATTTTGATTAATATATAAAGCTACACCACCCCTTCTGACATTCTCGTTAGCCTCATTGTTTCTATCTCGCCTATATAAATAGAAATTATCTACATTTACATTATTATCACTTATATCATCACTAAGAAAAGTTTCAGTAAGCCCAAAGATATCAATATGATAACTTGTTAACATATGTTGTAGCTCATCAAAGTTTTGTGTAAGGCTACAAATATTTAATTGTGATATAACAATACCTTTTTTTTTAAGCACATTAAACTGATTATTATCTAAAGTCCCAGAATCACTAGAGTGTGGAGTACCATTTAATCCAGTTTTGGAAATTATGTCTTTGGAGGAAAGGGGTTCCAATAAGGGTAAACCGACGTAATCGCCATACGTAAGTTTAGGACCAGTCGACTTAACCCTCTGTTGTTAAGATGGACATTGTCCCAATACAAGTCATAAAGTACTTCGCCTTCTGCGGTAACAAATGAAGGGGCGTTGTCCACAAATGAAATTCTCTCATGAGCTTGGCAGTTCCTAGCAAATGTGGTGTTCAGCTTGTATGCTACATCATTAGTTTCATTGCTGGTGTGTAGCGGACAGAGTTTGGGAAGTACTCCAGACACAATCACATGTGCATTAGGAAATTTGTTAAGCGTGGCGTTGATCAAATCTGTAGCTTGCGCATGACATTCATCAGCGGATTGACGCGATGCACTGTTGTCCATGCCTGCAAGATGACAATGTCTGGGTTTGTCTCTGTTGAGTGCATCACCATTTTGTGCACATCACCAATTGTGGCACCACTCTGCGCATATACCTTTGTGGTTTTGCCTTTGTAAAAACGGCGCTCATGTATACGCTTACACATTGAGTTACTGAACACAACAATGTGAGGATCAGTAGCTGGTTGTGAAGTTTCAAGCTTGGTGGTATGCTCATGTTGGGATTTGCGAGGGGATGGTGTTTGTCTTTGGAAGCTGCGTTGTTGCTTAGATGAATCACGTTTCGAAGTGATTGATGACATAGTCGGTGCAGATGGTGTTAATGGCTGCTGGTCAGCTTCATCGCATGGATTTTCTACATCCAGAGATGCAAACCTGTTTGCAATTGGCACAATATGTTTTACAGCATCACTGTATGAAGAATGGCGCTGTGCATGTTTCCTTGGAATAGATGCAAGGGGTGGCTGCTCACATGTGATACTAGTAACATGTGATAATATCACATTGTTATGACGAATCGGTGAAATGGAAACATATTTGACCACTAAAATTTCTCTCGCGTTGAAATGGTAGGGATAACCGATATTCCATCTCCGGCCTAGGCCAAATCCAGAATTGTGCTAATATTATTTTAATTTGGATGCGATATCAGATTTTGAGTTATGTATCACATTAATATGACGAATCGGTGAAACGGAAACATATTTGACGACTAAAATTTCTCTCGCGTTGAAATGGTAGGATAACCGATATTCCAGCTCCGGCCTAGGCCAAATCTAGAATTGTGCTCATATTATTTTTATTTGGATGCTATATCAGATTTTGAGTTACGTATCACATTATTATGACGAATCAGTGAAACGGAAACATATTTGACGACTAAAATTTCTCTCGCGTTGAAATGGTAGGGATAACCAATATTCCAGCTCCGGCCTAGGCCAAATCCAGAATTTTGCTCATATTATTTTTATTTGGATGCAATATCAGATTTTGAGTTACGTATCACATTATTATGACGAATCGGTGAAACGGAAACATATTTGACGACTAAAATTTCTCTCACGTTGAAATGGTAGGGATAACCGATATTCCAGCTCCGGCCTAGGCCAAATCCAGAATTGTGCTAATATTATTTTGATTTGGATGCGATATCAGATTTTGAGTTATGTATCACATTAATATGACGAATCGGTGAAACGGAAACATATTTGCCGACTAAAATTTGTCTCGCGTTGAAATGGTATGGATAACCGATATTCCAGCTCCGGCCTAGGCCAAATCCAGAATTGTGCTCATATTATTTTTATTTGGATGCGATATCAGATTTTGAGTTACGTATCACATTGTTATAACGAATCGGTGAAATGGATACATATTTGACCACTAAAATTTCTCTCGAGTTGAAATGGTAAGGAAAACGGATATTCTAGCTCAGGCCTAGGCCAAATCCAGAATTGTGCTCATATTATTTTTATTTGGATACAATATCAGATTTTGAGTTACGTATCACATTAATATGACGAATCGGTGAAACAGAAACATATTTGACGACTAAAATTTCTCTCGCGTATAAATGGTAGGGATAACAGATATTCCAGCTCCGGCCCAGTCCAAATCCAGAATTGTTCTCATATTATTTTTATTTGGATGCGATATCAGATTTTGAGTTACGTATCACATTATTATGACGAATCTGTGAAACGGAAACATATTTGACGACTAAAATTTCTCTCGCGTTGAAATGGTAGGGATAACCGATATTCCAGCTCCGGCCTAGACCAAATCCAGAATTGTGCTCATATTATGATTATTTGGCAGCTCATATTATGATTATTTGGATGCGATATCAGATTTTGAGTTACGTATCACATTATTATGACGAATCGGTGAAACGGAAACATATTTGACAACTACAATTTCTCTCGCGTTGAAATGGTAGGGATAACCGATATTCCAGCTCCGGCCTAGGCCAAATCCAGAATTGTGCTAATATGATTTTAATTTGGATGCGATATCAGATTTTGAGTTATGTATCACATTAATATGATGAATCGGTGAAACGGAAACATATTTGACGACTAAAATTTGTCTCGCGTTGAAATGGTAGGGATAACCGATATTCCAGCTCCGGCCTAGGCCAAATCCAGAATTGTGCTTATATTATTTTTATTTGGATGCGATATCAGATTTTGAGTTACGTATCACATTGTTATGACGAATCGGTGAAATGGAAACATATTTGACTACTAAAATTTCTCTCGCGTTGAAATGGTAGGGATAACCGATATTCCATCTCCGGCCTAGGCCAAATCCAGAATTGTGCTAATATTATTTTAATTTGGATGCGATATCAGATTTTGAGTTATGTAACACATTAATGTGACGAATCGGTGAAACGGAAACATATTTGACGACTAAAATTTGTCTCGCGTTGAAATGGTAGGGATAACCGATATTCCAGCTCCGGCCTAGGCCAAATCCAGAATTGTGCTCATATTATGATTATTTGGCAGCTCATATTATGATTATTTGGATGCGATATCAGATTTTGAGTTACGTATCACATTATTATGACGAATCGGTGAAACGGAAACATATTTGACAACTACAATTTCTCTCGCGTTGAAATGGTAGGGATAACCGATATTCCAGCTCCAGCCTAGGCCAAATCCAGAATTGTGCTAATATGATTTTAATTTGGATGCGATATCAGATTTTGAGTTATGTATTACATTAATATGATGAATCGGTGAAACGGAAACATATTTGACGACTAAAATTTGTCTCGCGTTGAAATGGTAGGGATAACCGATATTCCAGCTCCGGCCTAGGCCAAATCCAGAATTGTGCTTATATTATTTTTATTTGGATGCGATATCAGATTTTGAGTTACGTATCACATTGTTATGACGAATCGGTGAAATGGAAACATATTTGACCACTAAAATTTCTCTCGCGTTGAAATGGTAGGGATAACCGATATTCCATCTCCGGCCTAGGCCAAATCCAGAATTGTGCTAATATTATTTTAATTTGGATGCGATATCAGATTTTGAGTTATGTAACACATTAATATGACGAATCGGTGAAACGGAAACATATTTGACGACTAAAATTTCTCTCGCGTTGAAATGGTAGGGATAACCGATATTCCAGCTCCGGCCTAGGCCAAATCCAGAATTGTGCTCATATTATGATTATTTGGCAGCTCATATTATGATTATTTGGATGCGATATCAGATTTTGAGTTACGTATCACATTATTATGACGAATCGGTGAAACGGAAACATATTTGACAACTACAATTTCTCTCGCGTTGAAATGGTAGTGATAACCGATATTCCAGCTCCTGCCTAGTCCAAATCCAGAAATGTGCTAATATGATTTTAATTTGGATGCGATATCAGATTTTGAGTTATGTATCACATAAATATGACGATTCGGTGAAACGGAAACATATTTGACGACTAAAATTTGTCTCGCATTGAAATGGTAGGGATAACCGATATTCCAGCTCCGGCCTAGGCCAAATCCAGAATTGTGCTTATATTATTTTTATTTGGATGCGATATCAGATTTTGAGTTACGTATCACATTGTTATGACGAATCGGTGAAATGGAAACATATTTGACCACTAAAATTTCTCTCGCGTTGAAATGGTAGGGATAACCGATATTCCATCTCCGGCCTAGGCCAAATCCAGAATTGTGCTAATATTATTTTAATTTGGATGCGATATCAGATTTTAAGTTATGTAACACATTAATATGACGAATCGGTGAAACGGAAATATATTTGACGACTAAAATTTCTCTCGCGTTGAAATGGTAGGGATAACCGATATTCCAGCTCCGGCCTAGGCCAAATCCAGAATTGTGCTCATATTATTTTTATTTGGATGCGATATCAGATTTTGAGTTACGTATCACATTGTTATAACGAATCGGTGAAATGGAAACATATTTGACCACTAAAATTTCTCTCGAGTTGAAATGGTAAGGAAAACGGATATTCTAGCTCAGGCCTAGGCCAAATCCAGAATTGCGCTCATATTATTTTTATTTGGATACGATATCAGATTTTGAGTTACGTATCACATTAATATGACGAATCGGTGAAACAGAAACATATTTGACGACTAAAATTTCTCTCGCGTATAAATTGTAGGGATAACAGATATTCCAGCTCCGGCCCAGGCCAAATCCAGAATTGTTCTCATATTATTTTTATTTGGATGCGATATCAGATTTTGAGTTACGTATCACATTATTATGACGAATCTGTGAAACGGAAACATATTTGACGACTAAAATTTCTCTCGCTTTGAAATGGTAGGGATAACCGATATTCCAGCTCCGGCCTAGGCCAAATCCAGAATTGTGCTAATATTATTTTAATTTGGATGCGATATCAGATTTTGAGTTATGTATCACATTAATATGACGAATCGGTGAAACGGAAACATATTTGATGACTAAAATTTCTCTCGCGTTCAAATGGTAGGAATAACCGATATTCCAGCTCCGGCCTAGGCCAAATCCAGAATTGTGCTCATATTATGATTATTTGGCAGCTCATATTATGATTATTTGGATGTGATATCAGATTTTGAGTTACGTATCACATTATTATGACTAATCGGTGAAACGGAAACATATTTGACGACTACAATTTCTCTCGCGTTGAAATGGTAGGGATAACCGATATTCCAGCTCCGGCCTAGGCCAAATCCAGAATTGTGCTCATATTATTTTTATTTGGATGCTATATCAGATTTTGAGTTACGTATCACATTGTTATGACGAATCGGTGAAATGGAAACATATTTGACCACTAAAATTTCTCTCGCGTTGAAATGGTAAGGATAACCGATATTCTAGCTCCGGCCTAGGCCAAATCCAGAATTGTGCTCATATTATTTTTACTTGGATGCGATATCAGATTTTGAGTTATGTATCACATTAATATGACGAATCGGTGAAACGGAAACATATTTGACGACTAAAATTTCTCTCGCGTTGAAATGGTAGGGATAACCGATATTCCAGCTCCGGCCTAGGCCAAATCCAGAATTGTGCTCATATTATTTTTATTTGGATGCGATATCAGATTTTGAGTTACATATCACATTATTATGACGAATCGGTGAAACGGAAACATATTTGACGACTAAAATTTCTCTCTCGTTGAAATGGTAGGGATAACCGATATTCAAGCTCCAGCCAAGGCCAAATCCAGAATTGTGCTAATATTATTTTAATTTGGATGCGATATCAGATTTTGAGTTATGTATCACATTAATATGACGAATCGGTGAAACGGAAACATATTTGCCGACTAAAATTTGTCTCGCGTTGAAATGGTAGGGATAACCGATATTCCAGCTCCGGCCTAGGCCAAATCCAGAATTGTGCTCATATTATTTTTATTTGGATGCGATATCAGATTTTGAGTTACGTATCACATTGTTATAACGAATCGGTGAAATGGAAACATATTTGACCACTTAAATTTCTCTCGAGTTGAAATGGTAAGGAAAACGGATATTCTAGCCCAGGCCTAGGCCAAATCCAGAATTGTGCTCATATTATTTTTATTTGGATACGATATCAGATTTTGAGTTACGTATCACATTAATATGACGAATCGGTGAAACAGAAACATATTTGACGACTAAAATTTCTCTCGCGTATAAATTGTAGGGATAACAGATATTCCAGCTCCGGCCCAGGCCAAATCCAGAATTGTTCTCATATTATTTTTATTTGGATGCGATATCAGATTTTGAGTTACGTATCACATTGTTATGACGAATCGGTGAAATGGAAACATATTTGACCACTAAAATTTCTCTCGCGTTGAAATGGTAGGGATAACCGATATTCCATCTCCGGCCTAGGCCAAATCCAGAATTGTGCTAATATTATTTTAATTTGGATGCGATATCAGATTTTAAGTTATGTAACACATTAATATGACGAATCGGTGAAACGGAAACATAGTTGACGACTAAAATTTCTCTCGCGTTGAAATGGTAGGGATAACCGATATTCCAGCTCCGGCCTAGGCCAAATCCAGAATTGTGCTCATATTATTTTTATTTGGATGCGATATCAGATTTTGAGTTACGTATCACATTGTTATAACGAATCGGTGAAATGGAAACATATTTGACCACTAAAATTTCTCTCGAGTTGAAATGGTAAGGAAAACGGATATTCTAGCTCAGGCCTAGGCCAAATCCAGAATTGCGCTCATATTATTTTTATTTGGATACGATATCAGATTTTGAGTTACGTATCACATTAATATGACGAATCGGTGAAACAGAAACATATTTGACGACTAAAATTTCTCTCGCGTATAAATTGTAGGGATAACAGATATTCCAGCTCCGGCCCAGGCCAAATCCAGAATTGTTCTCATATTATTTTTATTTGGATGCGATATCAGATTTTGAGTTACGTATCACATTATTATGACGAATCTGTGAAACGGAAACATATTTGACGACTAAAATTTCTCTCGCGTTGAAATGGTAGAGATAACCGATATTCCAGCTCCGGCCTAGGCCAAATCCAGAATTGTGCTAATATTATTTTAATTTGGATGCGATATCAGATTTTGAGTTATGTATCACATTAATATGACGAATCGGTGAAACGGAAACATATTTGATGACTAAAATTTCTCTCGCGTTCAAATGGTAGGAATAACCGATATTCCAGCTCCGGCCTAGGCCAAATCCAGAATTGTGCTAATATTATTTTAATTTGGATGCGATATCAGATTTTGAGTTACGTATCACATTATTATGACGAATCTGTGAAACGGAAACATATTTGACGACTAAAATTTCTCTCGCGTTGAAATGGTAGAGATAACCGATATTCCAGCTCCGGCCTAGGCCAAATCCAGAATTGTGCTAATATTATTTTAATTTGGATGCGATATCAGATTTTGAGTTATGTATCACATTAATATGACGAATCGGTGAAACGGAAACATATTTGATGACTAAAATTTCTCTCGCGTTCAAATGGTAGGAATAACCGATATTCCAGCTCCGGCCTAGGCCAAATCCAGAATTGTGCTCATATTATTTTTATTTGGATGCGATATCAGATTTTGAGTTACATATCACATTATTATGACGAATCGGTGAAACGGAAACATATTTGACGACTAAAATTTCTCTCTCGTTGAAATGGTAGGGATAACCGATATTCAAGCTCCAGCCAAGGCCAAATCCAGAATTGTGCTAATATTATTTTAATTTGGATGCGATATCAGATTTTGAGTTATGTATCACATTAATATGACGAATCGGTGAAACGGAAACATATTTGCCGACTAAAATTTGTCTCGCGTTGAAATGGTAGGGATAACCGATATTCCAGCTCCGGCCTAGGCCAAATCCAGAATTGTGCTCATATTATTTTTATTTGGATGCGATATCAGATTTTGAGTTACGTATCACATTGTTATAACGAATCGGTGAAATGGAAACATATTTGACCACTTAAATTTCTCTCTCGAGTTGAAATGGTAAGGAAAACGGATATTCTAGCCCAGGCCTAGGCCAAATCCAGAATTGTGCTCATATTATTTTTATTTGGATACGATATCAGATTTTGAGTTACGTATCACATTAATATGACGAATCGGTGAAACAGAAACATATTTGACGACTAAAATTTCTCTCGCGTATAAATTGTAGGGATAACAGATATTCCAGCTCCGGCCCAGGCCAAATCCAGAATTGTTCTCATATTATTTTTATTTGGATGCGATATCAGATTTTGAGTTACGTATCACATTATTATGACGAATCTGTGAAACGGAAACATATTTGACGACTAAAATTTCTCTCGCGTTGAAATGGTAGAGATAACCGATATTCCAGCTCCGGCCTAGGCCAAATCCAGAATTGTGCTAATATTATTTTAATTTGGATGCGATATCAGATTTTGAGTTATGTATCACATTAATATGACGAATCGGTGAAACGGAAACATATTTGATGACTAAAATTTCTCTCGCGTTCAAATGGTAGGAATAACCGATATTCCAGCTCCGGCCTAGGCCAAATCCAGAATTGTGCTCGTATTATGATTATTTGGCAGCTCATATTATGATTATTTGGATGTGATATCAGATTTTGAGTTACGTATCACATTATTATGACAAATCGGTGAAACGGAAACATATTTGACGACTACAATTTCTCTCGCGTTCAAATGGTAGGAATAACCGATATTCCAGCTCCGGCCTAGGCCAAATCCAGAATTGTGCTCGTATTATGATTATTTGGCAGCTCATATTATGATTATTTGGATGTGATATCAGATTTTGAGTTACGTATCACATTATTATGACAAATCGGTGAAACGGAAACATATTTGACGACTACAATTTCTCTCGCGTTGAAATGGTAGGGATAACCGATATTCCAGCTCCGGCCTAGGCCAAATCCAGAATTGTGCTCATATTATTTTTATTTGGATGCTATATCAGATTTTGAGTTACGTATCACATTGTTATGACGAATCGGTGAAATGGAAACATATTTGACCACTAAAATTTCTCTCGCGTTGAAATGGTAAGGATAACCGATATTCTAGCTCCGGCCTAGGCTAAATCCAGAATTGTGCTCATATTATTTTTACTTGGATGCGATATCAGATTTTGAGTTATGTATCACATTAATATGACGAATCGGTGAAACGGAAACATATTTGACGACTAAAATTTCTCTCGCGTTGAAATGGTAGGGATAACCGATATTCCAGCTCCGGCCTAGGCCAAATCCAGAATTGTGCTCATATTATTTTTATTTGGATGCGATATCAGATTTTGAGTTACATATCACATTATTATGACGAATCGGTGAAACGGAAACATATTTGACGACTAAAATTTCTCTCTCGTTGAAATGGTAGGGATAACCGATATTCAAGCTCCAGCCTAGGCCAAATCCAGAATTGTGCTAATATTATTTTAATTTGGATGCGATATCAGATTTTGAGTTATGTATCACATTAATATGACGAATCGGTGAAACGGAAACATATTTGCCGACTAAAATTTGTCTCGCGTTGAAATGGTAGGGATAACCGATATTCCAGCTCCGGCCTAGGCCAAATCCAGAATTGTGCTCATATTATTTTTATTTGGATGCGATATCAGATTTTGAGTTACGTATCACATTGTTATAACGAATCGGTGAAATGGAAACATATTTGACCACTTAAATTTCACTCGAGTTGAAATGGTAAGGAAAACGGATATTCTAGCCCAGGCCTAGGCCAAATCCAGAATTGTGCTCATATTATTTTTATTTGGATACGATATCAGATTTTGAGTTACGTATCACATTAATATGACGAATCGGTGAAACAGAAACATATTTGACGACTAAAATTTCTCTCGCGTATAAATTGTAGGGATAACAGATATTCCAGCTCCGGCCCAGGCCAAATCCAGAATTGTTCTCATATTATTTTTATTTGGATGCGATATCAGATTTTGAGTTACGTATCACATTGTTATGACGAATCGGTGAAATGGAAACATATTTGACCACTAAAATTTCTCTCGCGTTGAAATGGTAGGGATAACCGATATTCCATCTCCGGCCTAGGCCAAATCCAGAATTGTGCTAATATTATTTTAATTTGGATGCGATATCAGATTTTAAGTTATGTAACACATTAATATGACGAATCGGTGAAACGGAAACATAGTTGACGACTAAAATTTCTCTCGCGTTGAAATGGTAGGGATAACCGATATTCCAGCTCCGGCCTAGGCCAAATCCAGAATTGTGCTCATATTATTTTTATTTGGATGCGATATCAGATTTTGAGTTACGTATCACATTGTTATAACGAATCGGTGAAATGGAAACATATTTGACCACTAAAATTTCTCTCGAGTTGAAATGGTAAGGAAAACGGATATTCTAGCTCAGGCCTAGGCCAAATCCAGAATTGCGCTCATATTATTTTTATTTGGATACGATATCAGATTTTGAGTTACGTATCACATTAATATTACGAATCGGTGAAACAGAAACATATTTGACGACTAAAATTTCTCTCGCGTATAAATTGTAGGGATAACAGATATTCCAGCTCCGGCCCAGGCCAAATCCAGAATTGTTCTCATATTATTTTTATTTGGATGCGATATCAGATTTTGAGTTACGTATCACATTATTATGACGAATCTGTGAAACGGAAACATATTTGACGACTAAAATTTCTCTCGCGTTGAAATGGTAGGGATAACCGATATTCCAGCTCCGGCCTAGGCCAAATCCAGAATTGTGCTAATATTATTTTAATTTGGATGCGATATCAGATTTTGAGTTATGTATCACATTAATATGACGAATCGGTGAAACGGAAACATATTTGATGACTAAAATTTCTCTCGCGTTCAAATTGTAGGAATAACCGATATTCCAGCTCCGGCCTAGGCCAAATCCAGAATTGTGCTCGTATTATGATTATTTGGCAGCTCATATTATGATTATTTGGATGTGATATCAGATTTTGAGTTACGTATCACATTATTATGACAAATCGGTGAAACGGAAACATATTTGACGACTACAATTTCTCTCGCGTTGAAATGGTAGGGATAACCGATATTCCAGCTCCGGCCTAGGCCAAATCCAGAATTGTGCTCATATTATTTTTATTTGGATGCTATATCAGATTTTGAGTTACGTATCACATTGTTATGACGAATCGGTGAAATGGAAACATATTTGACCACTAAAATTTCTCTCGCGTTGAAATGGTAAGGATAACCGATATTCTAGCTCCGGCCTAGGCCAAATCCAGAATTGTGCTCATATTATTTTTACTTGGATGCGATATCAGATTTTGAGTTATGTATCACATTAATATGACGAATCGGTGAAACGGAAACATATTTGACGACTAAAATTTCTCTCGCGTTGAAATGGTAGGGATAACCGATATTCCAGCTCCGGCCTAGGCCAAATCCAGAATTGTGCTCATATTATTTTTATTTGGATGCGATATCAGATTTTGAGTTACATATCACATTATTATGACGAATCGGTGAAACGGAAACATATTTGACGACTAAAATTTCTCTCTCGTTGAAATGGTAGGGATAACCGATATTCAAGCTCCAGCCTAGGCCAAATCCAGAATTGTGCTAATATTATTTTAATTTGGATGCGATATCAGATTTTGAGTTATGTATCACATTAATATGACGAATCGGTGAAACGGAAACATATTTGCCGACTAAAATTTGTCTCGCGTTGAAATGGTAGGGATAACCGATATTCCAGCTCCGGCCTAGGCCAAATCCAGAATTGTGCTCATATTATTTTTATTTGGATGCGATATCAGATTTTGAGTTACGTATCACATTGTTATAACGAATCGGTGAAATGGAAACATATTTGACCACTTAAATTTCTCTCGAGTTGAAATGGTAAGGAAAACGGATATTCTAGCCCAGGCCTAGGCCAAATCCAGAATTGTGCTCATATTATTTTTATTTGGATACGATATCAGATTTTGAGTTACGTATCACATTAATATGACGAATCGGTGAAACAGAAACATATTTGACGACTAAAATTTCTCTCGCGTATAAATTGTAGGGATAACAGATATTCCAGCTCCGGCCCAGGCCAAATCCAGAATTGTTCTCATATTATTTTTATTTGGATGCGATATCAGATTTTGAGTTACGTATCACATTGTTATGACGAATCGGTGAAATGGAAACATATTTGACCACTAAAATTTCTCTCGCGTTGAAATGGTAGGGATAACCGATATTCCATCTCCGGCCTAGGCCAAATCCAGAATTGTGCTAATATTATTTTAATTTGGATGCGATATCAGATTTTAAGTTATGTAACACATTAATATGACGAATCGGTGAAACGGAAACATAGTTGACGACTAAAATTTCTCTCGCGTTGAAATGGTAGGGATAACCGATATTCCAGCTCCGGCCTAGGCCAAATCCAGAATTGTGCTCATATTATTTTTATTTGGATGCGATATCAGATTTTGAGTTACGTATCACATTGTTATAACGAATCGGTGAAATGGAAACATATTTGACCACTAAAATTTCTCTCGAGTTGAAATGGTAAGGAAAACGGATATTCTAGCTCAGGCCTAGGCCAAATCCAGAATTGCGCTCATATTATTTTTATTTGGATACGATATCAGATTTTGAGTTACGTATCACATTATTATGACGAATCTGTGAAATGGAAACATATTTGACGACTAAAATTTCTCTCGCGTTGAAAGGGTAGGGATAACCGATATTCCAGCTCCGGCCTAGGCCAAATCCAGAATTGTGCTAATATTATTTTAATTTGGATGCGATATCAGATTTTGAGTTATGTATCACATTAATATGACGAATCGGTGAAACGGAAACATATTTGATGACTAAAATTTCTCTCGCGTTCAAATGGTAGGAATAACCGATATTCCAGCTCCGGCCTAGGCCAAATCCAGAATTGTGCTCATATTATGATTATTTGGCAGCTCATATTATGATTATTTGGATGTGATATCAGATTTTGAGTTACGTATCACATTATTATGACAAATCGGTGAAACGGAAACATATTTGACGACTACAATTTCTCTCGCGTTGAAATGGTAGGGATAACCGATATTCCAGCTCCGGCCTAGGCCAAATCCAGAATTGTGCTCATATTATTTTTATTTGGATGCTAAAATCAGATTTTGAGTTACGTATCACATTGTTATGACGAATCGGTGAAATGGAAACATATTTGACCACTAAAATTTCTCTCGCGTTGAAATGGTAGGGATAACCGATATTCCATCTCCGGCCTAGGCCAAATCCAGAATTGTGCTAATATTATTTTAATTTGGATGCGATATCAGATTTTAAGTTATGTAACACATTAATATGACGAATCGGTGAAACGGAAACATAGTTGACGACTAAAATTTCTCTCGCGTTGAAATGGTAGGGATAACCGATATTCCAGCTCCGGCCTAGGCCAAATCCAGAATTGTGCTCATATTATTTTTATTTGGATGCGATATCAGATTTTGAGTTACGTATCACATTGTTATAACGAATCGGTGAAATGGAAACATATTTGACCACTAAAATTTCTCTCGAGTTGAAATGGTAAGGAAAACGGATATTCTAGCTCAGGCCTAGGCCAAATCCAGAATTGCGCTCATATTATTTTTATTTGGATACGATATCAGATTTTGAGTTACGTATCACATTAATATGACGAATCGGTGAAACAGAAACATATTTGACGACTAAAATTTCTCTCGCGTATAAATTGTAGGGATAACAGATATTCCAGCTCCGGCCCAGGCCAAATCCAGAATTGTTCTCATATTATTTTTATTTGGATGCGATATCAGATTTTGAGTTACGTATCACATTATTATGACGAATCTGTGAAACGGAAACATATTTGACGACTAAAATTTCTCTCGCGTTGAAATGGTAGAGATAACCGATATTCCAGCTCCGGCCTAGGCCAAATCCAGAATTGTGCTAATATTATTTTAATTTGGATGCGATATCAGATTTTGAGTTATGTATCACATTAATATGACGAATCGGTGAAACGGAAACATATTTGATGACTAAAATTTCTCTCGCGTTCAAATGGTAGGAATAACCGATATTCCAGCTCCGGCCTAGGCCAAATCCAGAATTGTGCTCGTATTATGATTATTTGGCAGCTCATATTATGATTATTTGGATGTGATATCAGATTTTGAGTTACGTATCACATTATTATGACAAATCGGTGAAACGGAAACATATTTGACGACTACAATTTCTCTCGCGTTCAAATGGTAGGAATAACCGATATTCCAGCTCCGGCCTAGGCCAAATCCAGAATTGTGCTCGTATTATGATTATTTGGCAGCTCATATTATGATTATTTGGATGTGATATCAGATTTTGAGTTACGTATCACATTATTATGACAAATCGGTGAAACGGAAACATATTTGACGACTACAATTTCTCTCGCGTTGAAATGGTAGGGATAACCGATATTCCAGCTCCGGCCTAGGCCAAATCCAGAATTGTGCTCATATTATTTTTATTTGGATGCTATATCAGATTTTGAGTTACGTATCACATTGTTATGACGAATCGGTGAAATGGAAACATATTTGACCACTAAAATTTCTCTCGCGTTGAAATGGTAAGGATAACCGATATTCTAGCTCCGGCCTAGGCCAAATCCAGAATTGTGCTCATATTATTTTTACTTGGATGCGATATCAGATTTTGAGTTATGTATCACATTAATATGACGAATCGGTGAAACGGAAACATATTTGACGACTAAAATTTCTCTCGCGTTGAAATGGTAGGGATAACCGATATTCCAGCTCCGGCCTAGGCCAAATCCAGAATTGTGCTCATATTATTTTTATTTGGATGCGATATCAGATTTTGAGTTACATATCACATTATTATGACGAATCGGTGAAACGGAAACATATTTGACGACTAAAATTTCTCTCTCGTTGAAATGGTAGGGATAACCGATATTCAAGCTCCAGCCTAGGCCAAATCCAGAATTGTGCTAATATTATTTTAATTTGGATGCGATATCAGATTTTGAGTTATGTATCACATTAATATGACGAATCGGTGAAACGGAAACATATTTGCCGACTAAAATTTGTCTCGCGTTGAAATGGTAGGGATAACCGATATTCCAGCTCCGGCCTAGGCCAAATCCAGAATTGTACTCATATTATTTTTATTTGGATGCGATATCAGATTTTGAGTTACGTATCACATTGTTATAACGAATCGGTGAAATGGAAACATATTTGACCACTTAAATTTCACTCGAGTTGAAATGGTAAGGAAAACGGATATTCTAGCCCAGGCCTAGGCCAAATCCAGAATTGTGCTCATATTATTTTTATTTGGATACGATATCAGATTTT
This sequence comes from Ophiura sarsii, assembly GCA_035610835.1. NCBI lineage: Eukaryota > Metazoa > Echinodermata > Ophiuroidea > Amphilepidida > Ophiuridae > Ophiura > Ophiura sarsii. The sequence goes on along the minus strand of JAYJML010000291.1, from coordinate 20,069 downwards.
GAGTTACGTATCACATTAATATGACGAATCGGTGAAACAGAAACATATTTGACGACTAAAATTTCTCTCGCGTATAAATTGTAGGGATAACAGATATTCCAGCTCCGGCCCAGGCCAAATCCAGAATTGTTCTCATATTATTTTTATTTGGATGCGATATCAGATTTTGAGTTACGTATCACATTGTTATGACGAATCGGTGAAATGGAAACATATTTGACCACTAAAATTTCTCTCGCGTTGAAATGGTAGGGATAACCGATATTCCATCTCCGGCCTAGGCCAAATCCAGAATTGTGCTAATATTATTTTAATTTGGATGCGATATCAGATTTTAAGTTATGTAACACATTAATATGACGAATCGGTGAAACGGAAACATAGTTGACGACTAAAATTTCTCTCGCGTTGAAATGGTAGGGATAACCGATATTCCAGCTCCGGCCTAGGCCAAATCCAGAATTGTGCTCATATTATTTTTATTTGGATGCGATATCAGATTTTGAGTTACGTATCACATTGTTATAACGAATCGGTGAAATGGAAACATATTTGACCACTAAAATTTCTCTCGAGTTGAAATGGTAAGGAAAACGGATATTCTAGCTCAGGCCTAGGCCAAATCCAGAATTGCGCTCATATTATTTTTATTTGGATACGATATCAGATTTTGAGTTACGTATCACATTAATATGACGAATCGGTGAAACAGAAACATATTTGACGACTAAAATTTCTCTCGCGTATAAATTGTAGGGATAACAGATATTCCAGCTCCGGCCCAGGCCAAATCCAGAATTGTTCTCATATTATTTTTATTTGGATGCGATATCAGATTTTGAGTTACGTATCACATTATTATGACGAATCTGTGAAACGGAAACATATTTGACGACTAAAATTTCTCTCGCGTTGAAATGGTAGAGATAACCGATATTCCAGCTCCGGCCTAGGCCAAATCCAGAATTGTGCTAATATTATTTTAATTTGGATGCGATATCAGATTTTGAGTTATGTATCACATTAATATGACGAATCGGTGAAACGGAAACATATTTGATGACTAAAATTTCTCTCGCGTTCAAATGGTAGGAATAACCGATATTCCAGCTCCGGCCTAGGCCAAATCCAGAATTGTGCTCGTATTATGATTATTTGGCAGCTCATATTATGATTATTTGGATGTGATATCAGATTTTGAGTTACGTATCACATTATTATGACAAATCGGTGAAACGGAAACATATTTGACGACTACAATTTCTCTCGCGTTCAAATGGTAGGAATAACCGATATTCCAGCTCCGGCCTAGGCCAAATCCAGAATTGTGCTCGTATTATGATTATTTGGCAGCTCATATTATGATTATTTGGATGTGATATCAGATTTTGAGTTACGTATCACATTATTATGACAAATCGGTGAAACGGAAACATATTTGACGACTACAATTTCTCTCGCGTTGAAATGGTAGGGATAACCGATATTCCAGCTCCGGCCTAGGCCAAATCCAGAATTGTGCTCATATTATTTTTATTTGGATGCTATATCAGATTTTGAGTTACGTATCACATTGTTATGACGAATCGGTGAAATGGAAACATATTTGACCACTAAAATTTCTCTCGCGTTGAAATGGTAAGGATAACCGATATTCTAGCTCCGGCCTAGGCCAAATCCAGAATTGTGCTCATATTATTTTTACTTGGATGCGATATCAGATTTTGAGTTATGTATCACATTAATATGACGAATCGGTGAAACGGAAACATATTTGACGACTAAAATTTCTCTCGCGTTGAAATGGTAGGGATAACCGATATTCCAGCTCCGGCCTAGGCCAAATCCAGAATTGTGCTCATATTATTTTTATTTGGATGCGATATCAGATTTTGAGTTACATATCACATTATTATGACGAATCGGTGAAACGGAAACATATTTGACGACTAAAATTTCTCTCTCGTTGAAATGGTAGGGATAACCGATATTCAAGCTCCAGCCTAGGCCAAATCCAGAATTGTGCTAATATTATTTTAATTTGGATGCGATATCAGATTTTGAGTTATGTATCACATTAATATGACGAATCGGTGAAACGGAAACATATTTGCCGACTAAAATTTGTCTCGCGTTGAAATGGTAGGGATAACCGATATTCCAGCTCCGGCCTAGGCCAAATCCAGAATTGTACTCATATTATTTTTATTTGGATGCGATATCAGATTTTGAGTTACGTATCACATTGTTATAACGAATCGGTGAAATGGAAACATATTTGACCACTTAAATTTCACTCGAGTTGAAATGGTAAGGAAAACGGATATTCTAGCCCAGGCCTAGGCCAAATCCAGAATTGTGCTCATATTATTTTTATTTGGATACGATATCAGATTTTGAGTTACGTATCACATTAATATGACGAATCGGTGAAACAGAAACATATTTGACGACTAAAATTTCTCTCGCGTATAAATTGTAGGGATAACAGATATTCCAGCTCCGGCCCAGGCCAAATCCAGAATTGTTCTCATATTATTTTTATTTGGATGCGATATCAGATTTTGAGTTACGTATCACATTGTTATGACGAATCGGTGAAATGGAAACATATTTGACCACTAAAATTTCTCTCGCGTTGAAATGGTAGGGATAACCGATATTCCATCTCCGGCCTAGGCCAAATCCAGAATTGTGCTAATATTATTTTAATTTGGATGCGATATCAGATTTTAAGTTATGTAACACATTAATATGACGAATCGGTGAAACGGAAACATAGTTGACGACTAAAATTTCTCTCGCGTTGAAATGGTAGGGATAACCGATATTCCAGCTCCGGCCTAGGCCAAATCCAGAATTGTGCTCATATTATTTTTATTTGGATGCGATATCAGATTTTGAGTTACGTATCACATTGTTATAACGAATCGGTGAAATGGAAACATATTTGACCACTAAAATTTCTCTCGAGTTGAAATGGTAAGGAAAACGGATATTCTAGCTCAGGCCTAGGCCAAATCCAGAATTGCGCTCATATTATTTTTATTTGGATACGATATCAGATTTTGAGTTACGTATCACATTAATATGACGAATCGGTGAAACAGAAACATATTTGACGACTAAAATTTCTCTCGCGTATAAATTGTAGGGATAACAGATATTCCAGCTCCGGCCCAGGCCAAATCCAGAATTGTTCTCATATTATTTTTATTTGGATGCGATATCAGATTTTGAGTTACGTATCACATTATTATGACGAATCTGTGAAACGGAAACATATTTGACGACTAAAATTTCTCTCGCGTTGAAATGGTAGGGATAACCGATATTCCAGCTCCGGCCTAGGCCAAATCCAGAATTGTGCTAATATTATTTTAATTTGGATGCGATATCAGATTTTGAGTTATGTATCACATTAATATGACGAATCGGTGAAACGGAAACATATTTGATGACTAAAATTTCTCTCGCGTTCAAATGGTAGGAATAACCGATATTCCAGCTCCGGCCTAGGCCAAATCCAGAATTGTGCTCGTATTATGATTATTTGGCAGCTCATATTATGATTATTTGGATGTGATATCAGATTTTGAGTTACGTATCACATTATTATGACAAATCGGTGAAACGGAAACATATTTGACGACTACAATTTCTCTCGCGTTGAAATGGTAGGGATAACCGATATTCCAGCTCCGGCCTAGGCCAAATCCAGAATTGTGCTCATATTATTTTTATTTGGATGCTATATCAGATTTTGAGTTACGTATCACATTGTTATGACGAATCGGTGAAATGGAAACATATTTGACCACTAAAATTTCTCTCGCGTTGAAATGGTAAGGATAACCGATATTCTAGCTCCGGCCTAGGCCAAATCCAGAATTGTGCTCATATTATTTTTACTTGGATGCGATATCAGATTTTGAGTTATGTATCACATTAATATGACGAATCGGTGAAACGGAAACATATTTGACGACTAAAATTTCTCTCGCGTTGAAATGGTAGGGATAACCGATATTCCAGCTCCGGCCTAGGCCAAATCCAGAATTGTGCTCATATTATTTTTATTTGGATGCGATATCAGATTTTGAGTTACATATCACATTATTATGACGAATCGGTGAAACGGAAACATATTTGACGACTAAAATTTCTCTCTCGTTGAAATGGTAGGGATAACCGATATTCAAGCTCCAGCCTAGGCCAAATCCAGAATTGTGCTAATAATATTTTAATTTGGATGCGATATCAGATTTTGAGTTATGTATCACATTAATATGACGAATCGGTGAAACGGAAACATATTTGCCGACTAAAATTTGTCTCGCGTTGAAATGGTAGGGATAACCGATATTCCAGCTCCGGCCTAGGCCAAATCCAGAATTGTGCTCATATTATTTTTATTTGGATGCGATATCAGATTTTGAGTTACGTATCACATTGTTATAACGAATCGGTGAAATGGAAACATATTTGACCACTTAAATTTCTCTCGAGTTGAAATGGTAAGGAAAACGGATATTCTAGCCCAGGCCTAGGCCAAATCCAGAATTGTGCTCATATTATTTTTATTTGGATACGATATCAGATTTTGAGTTACGTATCACATTAATATGACGAATCGGTGAAACAGAAACATATTTGACGACTAAAATTTCTCTCGCGTATAAATTGTAGGGATAACAGATATTCCAGCTCCGGCCCAGGCCAAATCCAGAATTGTTCTCATATTATTTTTATTTGGATGCGATATCAGATTTTGAGTTACGTATCACATTGTTATGACGAATCGGTGAAATGGAAACATATTTGACCACTAAAATTTCTCTCGCGTTGAAATGGTAGGGATAACCGATATTCCATCTCCGGCCTAGGCCAAATCCAGAATTGTGCTAATATTATTTTAATTTGGATGCGATATCAGATTTTAAGTTATGTAACACATTAATATGACGAATCGGTGAAACGGAAACATAGTTGACGACTAAAATTTCTCTCGCGTTGAAATGGTAGGGATAACCGATATTCCAGCTCCGGCCTAGGCCAAATCCAGAATTGTGCTCATATTATTTTTATTTGGATGCGATATCAGATTTTGAGTTACGTATCACATTGTTATAACGAATCGGTGAAATGGAAACATATTTGACCACTAAAATTTCTCTCGAGTTGAAATGGTAAGGAAAACGGATATTCTAGCTCAGGCCTAGGCCAAATCCAGAATTGCGCTCATATTATTTTTATTTGGATACGATATCAGATTTTGAGTTACGTATCACATTATTATGACGAATCTGTGAAATGGAAACATATTTGACGACTAAAATTTCTCTCGCGTTGAAAGGGTAGGGATAACCGATATTCCAGCTCCGGCCTAGGCCAAATCCAGAATTGTGCTAATATTATTTTAATTTGGATGCGATATCAGATTTTGAGTTATGTATCACATTAATATGACGAATCGGTGAAACGGAAACATATTTGATGACTAAAATTTCTCTCGCGTTCAAATGGTAGGAATAACCGATATTCCAGCTCCGGCCTAGGCCAAATCCAGAATTGTGCTCATATTATGATTATTTGGCAGCTCATATTATGATTATTTGGATGTGATATCAGATTTTGAGTTACGTATCACATTATTATGACAAATCGGTGAAACGGAAACATATTTGACGACTACAATTTCTCTCGCGTTGAAATGGTAGGGATAACCGATATTCCAGCTCCGGCCTAGGCCAAATCCAGAATTGTGCTCATATTATTTTTATTTGGATGCTATATCAGATTTTGAGTTACGTATCACATTGTTATGACGAATCGGTGAAATGGAAACATATTTGACCACTAAAATTTCTCTCGCGTTGAAATGGTAGGGATAACCGATATTCCATCTCCGGCCTAGGCCAAATCCAGAATTGTGCTAATATTATTTTAATTTGGATGCGATATCAGATTTTAAGTTATGTAACACATTAATATGACGAATCGGTGAAACGGAAACATAGTTGACGACTAAAATTTCTCTCGCGTTGAAATGGTAGGGATAACCGATATTCCAGCTCCGGCCTAGGCCAAATCCAGAATTGTGCTCATATTATTTTTATTTGGATGCGATATCAGATTTTGAGTTACGTATCACATTGTTATAACGAATCGGTGAAATGGAAACATATTTGACCACTAAAATTTCTCTCGAGTTGAAATGGTAAGGAAAACGGATATTCTAGCTCAGGCCTAGGCCAAATCCAGAATTGCGCTCATATTATTTTTATTTGGATACGATATCAGATTTTGAGTTACGTATCACATTAATATGACGAATCGGTGAAACAGAAACATATTTGACGACTAAAATTTCTCTCGCGTATAAATTGTAGGGATAACAGATATTCCAGCTCCGGCCCAGGCCAAATCCAGAATTGTTCTCATATTATTTTTATTTGGATGCGATATCAGATTTTGAGTTACGTATCACATTATTATGACGAATCTGTGAAACGGAAACATATTTGACGACTAAAATTTCTCTCGCGTTGAAATGGTAGAGATAACCGATATTCCAGCTCCGGCCTAGGCCAAATCCAGAATTGTGCTAATATTATTTTAATTTGGATGCGATATCAGATTTTGAGTTATGTATCACATTAATATGACGAATCGGTGAAACGGAAACATATTTGATGACTAAAATTTCTCTCGCGTTCAAATGGTAGGAATAACCGATATTCCAGCTCCGGCCTAGGCCAAATCCAGAATTGTGCTCGTATTATGATTATTTGGCAGCTCATATTATGATTATTTGGATGTGATATCAGATTTTGAGTTACGTATCACATTATTATGACAAATCGGTGAAACGGAAACATATTTGACGACTACAATTTCTCTCGCGTTCAAATGGTAGGAATAACCGATATTCCAGCTCCGGCCTAGGCCAAATCCAGAATTGTGCTCGTATTATGATTATTTGGCAGCTCATATTATGATTATTTGGATGTGATATCAGATTTTGAGTTACGTATCACATTATTATGACAAATCGGTGAAACGGAAACATATTTGACGACTACAATTTCTCTCGCGTTGAAATGGTAGGGATAACCGATATTCCAGCTCCGGCCTAGGCCAAATCCAGAATTGTGCTCATATTATTTTTATTTGGATGCTATATCAGATTTTGAGTTACGTATCACATTGTTATGACGAATCGGTGAAATGGAAACATATTTGACCACTAAAATTTCTCTCGCGTTGAAATGGTAAGGATAACCGATATTCTAGCTCCGGCCTAGGCCAAATCCAGAATTGTGCTCATATTATTTTTACTTGGATGCGATATCAGATTTTGAGTTATGTATCACATTAATATGACGAATCGGTGAAACGGAAACATATTTGACGACTAAAATTTCTCTCGCGTTGAAATGGTAGGGATAACCGATATTCCAGCTCCGGCCTAGGCCAAATCCAGAATTGTGCTCATATTATTTTTATTTGGATGCGATATCAGATTTTGAGTTACATATCACATTATTATGACGAATCGGTGAAACGGAAACATATTTGACGACTAAAATTTCTCTCTCGTTGAAATGGTAGGGATAACCGATATTCAAGCTCCAGCCTAGGCCAAATCCAGAATTGTGCTAATATTATTTTAATTTGGATGCGATATCAGATTTTGAGTTATGTATCACATTAATATGACGAATCGGTGAAACGGAAACATATTTGCCGACTAAAATTTGTCTCGCGTTGAAATGGTAGGGATAACCGATATTCCAGCTCCGGCCTAGGCCAAATCCAGAATTGTGCTCATATTATTTTTATTTGGATGCGATATCAGATTTTGAGTTACGTATCACATTGTTATAACGAATCGGTGAAATGGAAACATATTTGACCACTTAAATTTCACTCGAGTTGAAATGGTAAGGAAAACGGATATTCTAGCCCAGGCCTAGGCCAAATCCAGAATTGTGCTCATATTATTTTTATTTGGATACGATATCAGATTTTGAGTTACGTATCACATTAATATGACGAATCGGTGAAACAGAAACATATTTGACGACTAAAATTTCTCTCGCGTATAAATTGTAGGGATAACAGATATTCCAGCTCCGGCCCAGGCCAAATCCAGAATTGTTCTCATATTATTTTTATTTGGATGCGATATCAGATTTTGAGTTACGTATCACATTGTTATGACGAATCGGTGAAATGGAAACATATTTGACCACTAAAATTTCTCTCGCGTTGAAATGGTAGGGATAACCGATATTCCATCTCCGGCCTAGGCCAAATCCAGAATTGTGCTAATATTATTTTAATTTGGATGCGATATCAGATTTTAAGTTATGTAACACATTAATATGACGAATCGGTGAAACGGAAACATAGTTGACGACTAAAATTTCTCTCGCGTTGAAATGGTAGGGATAACCGATATTCCAGCTCCGGCCTAGGCCAAATCCAGAATTGTGCTCATATTATTTTTATTTGGATGCGATATCAGATTTTGAGTTACGTATCACATTGTTATAACGAATCGGTGAAATGGAAACATATTTGACCACTAAAATTTCTCTCGAGTTGAAATGGTAAGGAAAACGGATATTCTAGCTCAGGCCTAGGCCAAATCCAGAATTGCGCTCATATTATTTTTATTTGGATACGATATCAGATTTTGAGTTACGTATCACATTAATATGACGAATCGGTGAAACAGAAACATATTTGACGACTAAAATTTCTCTCGCGTATAAATTGTAGGGATAACAGATATTCCAGCTCCGGCCCAGGCCAAATCCAGAATTGTTCTCATATTATTTTTATTTGGATGCGATATCAGATTTTGAGTTACGTATCACATTATTATGACGAATCTGTGAAACGGAAACATATTTGACGACTAAAATTTCTCTCGCGTTGAAATGGTAGGGATAACCGATATTCCAGCTCCGGCCTAGGCCAAATCCAGAATTGTGCTAATATTATTTTAATTTGGATGCGATATCAGATTTTGAGTTATGTATCACATTAATATGACGAATCGGTGAAACGGAAACATATTTGATGACTAAAATTTCTCTCGCGTTCAAATGGTAGGAATAACCGATATTCCAGCTCCGGCCTAGGCCAAATCCAGAATTGTGCTCGTATTATGATTATTTGGCAGCTCATATTATGATTATTTGGATGTGATATCAGATTTTGAGTTACGTATCACATTATTATGACAAATCGGTGAAACGGAAACATATTTGACGACTACAATTTCTCTCGCGTTGAAATGGTAGGGATAACCGATATTCCAGCTCCGGCCTAGGCCAAATCCAGAATTGTGCTCATATTATTTTTATTTGGATGCTATATCAGATTTTGAGTTACGTATCACATTGTTATGACGAATCGGTGAAATGGAAACATATTTGACCACTAAAATTTCTCTCGCGTTGAAATGGTAAGGATAACCGATATTCTAGCTCCGGCCTAGGCCAAATCCAGAATTGTGCTCATATTATTTTTACTTGGATGCGATATCAGATTTTGAGTTATGTATCACATTAATATGACGAATCGGTGAAACGGAAACATATTTGACGACTAAAATATCTCTCGCGTTGAAATGGTAGGGATAACCGATATTCCAGCTCCGGCCTAGGCCAAATCCAGAATTGTGCTCATATTATTTTTATTTGGATGCGATATCAGATTTTGAGTTACATATCACATTATTATGACGAATCGGTGAAACGGAAACATATTTGACGACTAAAATTTCTCTCTCGTTGAAATGGTAGGGATAACCGATATTCAAGCTCCAGCCTAGGCCAAATCCAGAATTGTGCTAATATTATTTTAATTTGGATGCGATATCAGATTTTGAGTTATGTATCACATTAATATGACGAATCGGTGAAACGGAAACATATTTGCCGACTAAAATTTGTCTCGCGTTGAAATGGTAGGGATAACCGATATTCCAGCTCCGGCCTAGGCCAAATCCAGAATTGTGCTCATATTATTTTTATTTGGATGCGATATCAGATTTTGAGTTACGTATCACATTGTTATAACGAATCGGTGAAATGGAAACATATTTGACCACTTAAATTTCTCTCGAGTTGAAATGGTAAGGAAAACGGATATTCTAGCCCAGGCCTAGGCCAAATCCAGAATTGTGCTCATATTATTTTTTATTTGGATACGATATCAGATTTTGAGTTACGTATCACATTAATATGACGAATCGGTGAAACAGAAACATATTTGACGACTAAAATTTCTCTCGCGTATAAATTGTAGGGATAACAGATATTCCAGCTCCGGCCCAGGCCAAATCCAGAATTGTTCTCATATTATTTTTATTTGGATGCGATATCAGATTTTGAGTTACGTATCACATTATTATGACGAATCTGTGAAACGGAAACATATTTGACGACTAAAATTTCTCTCGCGTTGAAATGGTAGGGATAACCGATATTCCAGCTCCGGCCTAGGCCAAATCCAGAATTGTGCTAATATTATTTTAATTTGGATGCGATATCAGATTTTGAGTTATGTATCACATTAATATGACGAATCGGTGAAACGGAAACATATTTGATGACTAAAATTTCTCTCGCGTTCAAATGGTAGGAATAACCGATATTCCAGCTCCGGCCTAGGCCAAATCCAGAATTGTGCTCATATTATGATTATTTGGCAGCTCATATTATGATTATTTGGATGTGATATCAGATTTTGAGTTACGTATCACATTATTATGACAAATCGGTGAAACGGAAACATATTTGACGACTACAATTTCTCTCGCGTTGAAATGGTAGGGATAACCGATATTCCAGCTCCGGCCTAGGCCAAATCCAGAATTGTGCTCATATTATTTTTATTTGGATGCTATATCAGATTTTGAGTTACGTATCACATTGTTATGACGAATCGGTGAAATGGAAACATATTTGACCACTAAAATTTCTCTCGCGTTGAAATGGTAAGGATAACCGATATTCTAGCTCCGGCCTAGGCCAAATCCAGAATTGTGCTCATATTATTTTTACTTGGATGCGATATCAGATTTTGAGTTATGTATCACATTAATATGACGAATCGGTGAAACGGAAACATATTTGACGACTAAAATATCTCTCGCGTTGAAATGGTAGGGATAACCGATATTCCAGCTCCGGCCTAGGCCAAATCCAGAATTGTGCTCATATTATTTTTATTTGGATGCGATATCAGATTTTGAGTTACATATCACATTATTATGACGAATCGGTGAAACGGAAACATATTTGACGACTAAAATTTCTCTCTCGTTGAAATGGTAGGGATAACCGATATTCAAGCTCCAGCCTAGGCCAAATCCAGAATTGTGCTAATATTATTTTAATTTGGATGCGATATCAGATTTTGAGTTATGTATCACATTAATATGACGAATCGGTGAAACGGAAACATATTTGCCGACTAAAATTTGTCTCGCGTTGAAATGGTAGGGATAACCGATATTCCAGCTCCGGCCTAGGCCAAATCCAGAATTGTGCTCATATTATTTTTATTTGGATGCGATATCAGATTTTGAGTTACGTATCACATTGTTATAACGAATCGGTGAAATGGAAACATATTTGACCACTTAAATTTCTCTCGAGTTGAAATGGTAAGGAAAACGGATATTCTAGCCCAGGACTAGGCCAAATCCAGAATTGTGCTCATATTATTTTTATTTGGATACGATATCAGATTTTGAGTTACGTATCACATTAATATGACGAATCGGTGAAACAGAAACATATTTGACGACTAAAATTTCTCTCGCGTATAAATTGTAGGGATAACAGATATTCCAGCTCCGGCCCAGGCCAAATCCAGAATTGTTCTCATATTATTTTTATTTGGATGCGATATCAGATTTTGAGTTACGTATCACATTATTATGACGAATCTGTGAAACGGAAACATATTTGACGACTAAAATTTCTCTCGCGTTGAAATGGTAGGGATAACCGATATCACATTAATATGATGAATCGGTGAAACGGAAACATATTTGATGACTAAAATTTCTCTCGCGTTCAAATAGTAGGGATAACCGATATTCCAGCTCCGGCCTAGGCCAAATCCAGAATTGTGCTCATATTATGATTATTTGGCAGCTCATATTATGATTATTTGGATGTGATATCAGATTTTGAGTTACGTATCACATTATTATGACAAATCGGTGAAACGGAAACATATTTGACGACTACAATTTCTCTCGCGTTGAAATGGTAGGGATAACCGATATTCCAGCTCCGGCCTAGGCCAAATCCAGAATTGTGCTCATATTATTTTTATTTGGATGCTATATCAGATTTTGAGTTACGTATCACATTGTTATGACGAATCGGTGAAATGGAAACATATTTGACCACTTAAATTTCTCTCGCGTTGAAATGGTAAGGATAACCGATATTCTAGCTCCGGCCTAGGCCAAATCCAGAATTGTGCTCATATTATTTTTACTTGGATGCGATATCAGATTTTGAGTTACGTATCACATTATTATGACGAATCGGTGAAACGGAAACATATTTGACGACTACAATTTCTCTCGCGTTGAAATGGTAGGGATAACCGATATTCCAGCTCCGGCCTAGGCCAAATCCAGAATTGTGCTCATATTATTTTTATTTGGATGCGATATCAGATTTTGAGTTACGTATCACATTGTTATAACGAATCGGTGAAATGGAAACATATTTGACCACTAAAATTTCTCTCGAGTTGAAATGGTAAGGAAAACGGATATTCTAGCTCAGGCCTAGGCCAAATCCAGAATTGTGCTCATATTATTTTTATTTGGATACGACATCAGATTTTGAGTTACGTATCACATTAATATGACGAATCGGTGAAACAGAAACATATTTGACGACTAAAATTTCTCTCGCGTATAAATGGTAGGGATAACAGATATTCCAGCTCCGGCCCAGGCCAAATCCAGAATTTTTCTCATATTATTTTTATTTGGATGCGATATCAGATTTTGAGTTACGTATCACATTATTATGACGAATCTGTGAAACGGAAACATATTTGACGACTAAAATTTCTCTCGCGTTGAAATGGTAGGGATAACCGATATTCCAGCTCCGGCCTAGGCCAAATCCAGAATTGTGCTAATATTATTTTAATTTGGATGCGATATCAGATTTTGAGTTATGTATCACATTAATATGACGAATCGGTGGAACGGAAACATATTTGACGACTAAAATTTCTCTCGCGTTCAAATGGTAGGGATAACCGATATTCCAGCTCCGGCCTAGGCCAAATCCAGAATTGTGCTCATATTATGATTATTTGGCAGCTCATATTATGATTATTTGGATGCGATATCAGATTTTGAGTTACGTATCACATTATTATGACGAATCGGTGAAACGGAAACATATTTGACGACTACAATTTCTCTCGCGTTGAAATGGTAGGGATAACCGATATTGCAGCTCCGGCCTAGGCCAAATCCAGAATTGTGCTCATATTATTTTTATTTGGATGCTATATCAGATTTTGAGTTACGTATCACATTGTTATGACGAATCGGTGAAATGGAAACATATTTGACCACTAAAATTTCTCTCGTGTTGAAATGGTAAGGATAATCGATATTCTAGCTCCGGCCTAGGCCAAATCCAGAATTGTGCTCATATTATTTTTACTTGGATGCGATATCAGATTGTGAGTTACGTATCACATTAATATGACGAATCGGTGAAACAGAAACATATTTGACGACTAAAATTTCTCTCGCGTATAAATGGTAGGGATAACCGATATTCCAGCTCCGGCCCAGGCCAAATCCAGAATTGTACTCATATTATTTTTATTTGGATGCGATATCAGATTTTGAGTTACATATCACATTATTATGACGAATCGGTGAAACGGAAACATATTTGACGACTAAAATTTCTCTCTCGTTGAAATGGTAGGGATAACCGATATTCAAGCTCCAGCCTAGGCCAAATCCAGAATTGTGCTAATATTATTTTAATTTGGATGCGATATCAGATTTTGAGTTATGTATCACATTAATATGACGAATCGGTGAAACGGAAACATATTTGCCGACTAAAATTTGTCTCGCGTTGAAATGGTAGGGATAACCGATATTCCAGCTCCGGCCTAGGCCAAATCCAGAATTGTGCTCATATTATTTTTATTTGGATGCGATATCAGATTTTGAGTTACGTATCACATTGTTATAACGAATCGGTGAAATGGAAACATATTTGACCACTTAAATTTCTCTCGAGTTGAAATGGTAAGGAAAACGGATATTCTAGCCCAGGACTAGGCCAAATCCAGAATTGTGCTCATATTATTTTTATTTGGATACGATATCAGATTTTGAGTTACGTATCACATTAATATGACGAATCGGTGAAACAGAAACATATTTGACGACTAAAATTTCTCTCGCGTATAAATTGTAGGGATAACAGATATTCCAGCTCCGGCCCAGGCCAAATCCAGAATTGTTCTCATATTATTTTTATTTGGATGCGATATCAGATTTTGAGTTACGTATCACATTATTATGACGAATCTGTGAAACGGAAACATATTTGACGACTAAAATTTGTCTCGTGTTGAAATGGTAAGGATAATCGATATTCCAGCTCCGGCCTAGGCCAAATCCAGAATTGTGCTCATATTATTTTTATTTGGATGCGATATCAGATTTTGAGTTACGTATCACATTGTTATAACGAATCGGTGAAACGGAAACATATTTGATGACTAAAATTTCTCTCGCGTTCAAATGGTAGGGATAACCGATATTCCAGCTCCGGCCTAGGCCAAATCCAGAATTGTGCTCATATTATGATTATTTGGCAGCTCATATTATGATTATTTGGATGTGATATCAGATTTTGAGTTACGTATCACATTATTATGACAAATCGGTGAAACGGAAACATATTTGACGACTACAATTTCTCTCGCGTTGAAATGGTAGGGATAACCGATATTCCAGCTCCGGCCTAGGCCAAATCCAGAATTGTGCTCATATTATTTTTATTTGGATGCTATATCAGATTTTGAGTTACGTATCACATTGTTATGACGAATCGGTGAAATGGAAACATATTTGACCACTAAAATTTCTCTCGCGTTGAAATGGTAAGGATAACCGATATTCTAGCTCCGGCCTAGGCCAAATCCAGAATTGTGCTCATATTATTTTTACTTGGATGCGATATCAGATTTTGAGTTACGTATCACATTATTATGACGAATCGGTGAAACGGAAACATATTTGACGACTACAATTTCTCTCGCGTTGAAATGGTAGGGATAACCGATATTCCAGCTCCGGCCTAGGCCAAATCCAGAATTGTGCTCATATTATTTTTATTTGGATGCGATATCAGATTTTGAGTTACGTATCACATTGTTATAACGAATCGGTGAAATGGAAACATATTTGACCACTAAAATTTCTCTCGAGTTGAAATGGTAAGGAAAACGGATATTCTAGCTCAGGCCTAGGCCAAATCCAGAATTGTGCTCATATTATTTTTATTTGGATACGACATCAGATTTTGAGTTACGTATCACATTAATATGACGAATCGGTGAAACAGAAACATATTTGACGACTAAAATTTCTCTCGCGTATAAATGGTAGGGATAACAGATATTCCAGCTCCGGCCCAGGCCAAATCCAGAATTTTTCTCATATTATTTTTATTTGGATGCGATATCAGATTTTGAGTTACGTATCACATTATTATGACGAATCTGTGAAACGGAAACATATTTGACGACTAAAATTTCTCTCGCGTTGAAATGGTAGGGATAACCGATATTCCAGCTCCGGCCTAGGCCAAATCCAGAATTGTGCTAATATTATTTTAATTTGGATGCGATATCAGATTTTGAGTTATGTATCACATTAATATGACGAATCGGTGAAACGGAAACATATTTGACGACTAAAATTTCTCTCGCGTTCAAATGGTAGGGATAACCGATATTCCAGCTCCGGCCTAGGCCAAATCCAGAATTGTGCTCATATTATGATTATTTGGCAGCTCATATTATGATTATTTGGATGCGATATCAGATTTTGAGTTACGTATCACATTATTATGACGAATCGGTGAAACGGAAACATATTTGACGACTACAATTTCTCTCGCGTTGAAATGGTAGGGATAACCGATATTCCAGCTCCGGCCTAGGCCAAATCCAGAATTGTGCTCATATTATTTTTATTTGGATGCTATATCAGATTTTGAGTTACGTATCACATTGTTATGACGAATCGGTGAAATGGAAACATATTTGACCACTAAAATTTCTCTCGTGTTGAAATGGTAAGGATAATCGATATTCTAGCTCCGGCCTAGGCCAAATCCAGAATTGTGCTCATATTATTTTTACTTGGATGCGATATCAGATTTTGAGTTACGTATCACATTAATATGACGAATCGGTGAAACAGAAACATATTTGACGACTAAAATTTCTCTCGCGTATAAATGGTAGGGATAACCGATATTCCAGCTCCGGCCCAGGCCAAATCCAGAATTGTTCTCATATTATTTTTATTTGGATGCGATATCAGATTTTGAGTTACGTATCACATTATTATGACGAATCGGTGAAACGGAAACATATTTGAAGACTAAAATTTCTCGCATGTTGAAATGGTAGGGATAACCGATATTCCAGCTCCGGCCTAGGCCAAATCCAGAATTGTGCTCATAATATTATTTTTATTTGGATGCGATATCAGATTTTGAGTTACGTATCGCATTATTATGACGAATCGGTGAAACGGAAACATATTTGACGACTAAAATTTCTCTTGCGTTGAAATGGTAGTGATAACCGATATTCCAGCTCCGGCCTAGGCCAAATCCAGAATTGTTCTCATATTATTTTTTATTTGGATGCGATATCAGATTTTGAGTTACGTATCACATTATTATGACGAATCGGTGACACAGAAACATATTTTACGACTAAAATTTCTCTCGTGTTGAAATGGCACCGCCAATGCTAATGCTAATTAATTACTGTAAAACAGTGGAAATTGTCATGATACATTCAACTTTTGGCGCTAAAATCAGTAAGAGCAAATGAATATAAAAATGCGCGAAATATTAATTTTGTATGTAGGTCTATATATAAAGGAACCTGTTGCACAAATAAAAACAAGAAAATATGAAAGAAACAAATTGACTTTAAGGCTACAAATGATTGTCTAAATCGTACTTTTTTATTTAAGGCAATTCATGAATTTGCACCTTCAAGTTCAAGGTGAATGAAACCAAGGGCGGATACAGGATGGTCGCACTCCGGGGTGCTGTGAAAAGACGATCCCAACAAAATGAAATTGATGAGTACCATCCAATGCGCACCGCCCTCCGAGCTATGCTCGGACAGGGGGGTGTCTGAGGTGGGATGTGCCCCCCTCAGAAGTAGAAAAAAAATCATTTTTGGAACTCATTTGGTGCGATCTGGTGTATACTTTTGACCAATTTTTTTTATCAAAAAGCCACCCAGTCTTCATTTCCAATAAATATTTTGTTTTTTATCAATGCACGAAAGAAGTTGAGCATATACTGATATATTCTTGATTTAAGTATAGATGTTTTAAAAGCTCGAACAGGGGGCGTCTGAGTGGGGATGAGCCCCCTCAGAATTGGATTTTTTTTCAATTTTCGAACTCATTTGGTGCGATCTGGTGTATACTTTTGACCAACATTTTATCGAAAAGCCACCTCTTCATGCAAGAAAGAAATTGAGCATATTTTCCTGATTTAAGTATAGATTGTTTAAAAACTCTAACAGGGGGAGTCTGAGGTGTAATGTGCCCCCCCCCCCCCGAATTGGATTTTTCTCAATTTTCGAACCCATTTGGTGTGTACTTTTGACTAATATTTTATTGAAGAAAAAAAACACCTGAAGCCATCTTATTGATCTTAATTAATGAATGAACTTTATACGCGCGAAGCGTACAACAATTGTGATTTTAACACTAAAAAGGTACAGTATGACGTTTTAACGTCCCCTACATAATATTTAGAGTATTTGGTGTTGTTTGAGTTTTAATTATAATATTAAAACGTCTAGAAATAATGCGCGCGGAGCGTGAAAATTTTTGAGTTTTTGAACTAAAATTGTTCATGAAAAATTGTTCTGAAGCCATCTTGTTAAGCTTGAATAATTAAATATTAAAACTAATACGTGCGCGAAGCGCGCAAAAAATTGCATTTCTAACACTAATAGTCGAGTATGATAATAACGTCCCCCACATAATATTTAGAAATTGTGGTGTGATTTGAGGGTCATAATAATGTTAAAACCTGTATTCGCGCGGAGCGCACAACATTTTTGAGTTTTTGAACTAAATTTGGTCATGTACAACTGTCCTGAAGCCACCTTGTTAAGGTTAAATAATCAAATATTGAAATTAATACGCGCGAAGCGCGCAGAAATTGGCATTTCTAACACTTAAATGTTCCAGTATGATGTTTTTAACGTCCCCCACATACTATTTAGAATATTTGGTATGGTTTGAGGGCCATTATAATGTTAAAACCTGTAGAAAATATGCGCGCGGAGCGCGAAAAATTCTTGAGTTTTAACTAAAATGGTCACGGAAAACTGTCCTGAAGCCACCTTGTTAGTGTTAAATAATGAAATATTAAAATTCATACGCGCGCGAAGCGCGGAAAAATTGCATTTCTAACACTAATGTTCCCGCATGATAATAACGTCCCCCGCATAATATTTAGAATTTTTGGTGTGGTTTGAGGGTCATAATAATGTTAAAACCTGTATTCGCGCGGAGCGTACAACATTTTTTAGTTTTTGAACTAAAATTGGTCATGGAAAACTGTCCTTAAGCCAACCTTGTGCGCGCGGAGCGCGACAAATTTTTTGAGTTTTAACTAAAATGGTCATGGAAAACTGTCCTGAAGCCGCCTTGTTAATCTTAAATAATGAAATATTAAAATTAGTACGCGCGCAAAGCGCGGAAAAAAACTTTAAGTGAATGACACTCAAGAGGACAAACTACCCTGACCCGTAAAAAGACCATTTCAAAATCCAAAGCGCGGTATTTCCTCTTATTCATGATGGCTAATGTTTAAAAAACTGATTTACTAACCGGCCGTAATTTGCGTGATAAGACTACCGGTATTATATCACGAACCATAGCAACGTCTTTTGATTATCTACGAACATGCGACTTTCATACTTGTTTTGAACGAACAAACCTACTAAAAGAGAAGAGAATTTATAATCTTATATTCTCTATAGTTGTTTTAGAAAAGCCTATGCCTATCCCTATACCGCACCTGCTATTTTCGCACACTTTCAATAGGCCCATTTCTTGTTCTATTGCCTTTCTTTTCCATTTCCTTTTCTTCTCTTATCTTTCCTTTTTTGTCTCCTTTCCTTTCCCCCTCTCCTTTTTCTTTCTCCCCTTTTTTCTTTCTTTTTTCTTCTTCATACCCCGGGGTGCTGCAGCCACCGCAGCACCCCCCCCTGGATCCGCCCCTGAATGAAACTATTGGAAATAGATAAAATGTAGGAGTAGGAGTATAAACAAGACAATTGAAGAAAACAATTCAATCAAATTAATCAAGATGTAGAAGAAAGAGTTAATTTAAATCGGTGATTTAAAACCACAACATTAAATCAATTTAAATTAAACAAACCATCAAGTCTAGACAAAATAAAAGATCGTAGCATGACAATATTATTAATATTATATACATAATCAAAATACAATATGAATAAAGCAGTTTACCAATCCACAGTGTTTACAATTAAATTAGACAATAACAAATACCTAAACATGATCTAATAATTATAAGCTGGGAACTGCATGAATGAAGTATACTTGGCCAATCAATAATCAATATAACTGTTGCACTAAAGCTGATTCACCAGAACTAACTCAGGGCTAAATCTATAAGCTTCTATAAGTCAATATAATCTCTAATCTGATGTAGTAAACAGTCAAA